>PVJX010000247.1:0-266084 GCA_004027295.1 Dolichotis patagonum | reverse complement strand
CTGAGACCATTCTCTTAAGTGAAATAAACCAAACTCACAAGGGTAAATGCCATATAGTCTCCCTAATATGAGATTTGATAAGAGTATATAAGGCTTTATGGTAAGCATGAGTCCCCATCTCATAGCTTCGAAGTCTTTCAAAGTTTTAAATCATCAGTTGGAATGGTTTTATCCTGTTTTGTTTGACTATATCATACTTGATGATATGAATAGCTGTTTTGAAGAAAACAAAACATTATGACAGCTATTTTTGATTTAATATCATCCTTCTTAGAAGTTCTACCATGCTTTTTTTGCTCTACTACCATTGGTTCTATCTATCACATTGTGTCTTATTGGAATTTGAATATGTGTGATAGTTCAAGCAAATTTATTTTTTTTCTTTTTTATCAAAAATGAGATATTATAATACCCATTGATCATTTTCTGTTATTTGGTTCAGAAAGCCCTGGAATTCTTTCACTCTATGCATGGCTTTATACTATTGTGTTATGTTTGATATTATTGTATTTGAAGCTATGCTCATCTATAGCAGAGTAAGAGATATGGTGTTAGCTACTGTTGATGTCCAGTTGACTTAATGTAAAGTACTGTGTTTCCTATCTTGTCCTGTTCTGATCTGCTCTGTACTGCCCCCTTTTGTTTTATTCTCTTTCAAATAAAAAAAAAAGAAAGTCAATGTGAAGATTCTTCAAAAAACTAGGGTTAGAATTCTCCTTCGTTGCCACTATTCTCCTTCTGAGTATTTTCTCAGAAGAATTAAAAACATCATACCATAGTAAAGTATGTGCACCCAAGTTTATAGCAGCAGAATTTGTAATAGCTATATCTTAGAAACAACGCAAATGCCCATCAACCAAAGAAGATAAAAAAGACCTAATATTTTTATGTAATGGAATACTACTAAATAAGAATAAACTTGAAGCTTTTATAGGTAAATGAATGAAACTTGAGACTACTCACAAGTGAAATAAATGGGACTCACATGTGTAAACATCATATTTTCTCTTTAGTATAAGAAACAGAGAGTAAATAAAATCCCAAATCTACAATAGATATTGTGAAAGGGAAAGTAACTGCTCAGATGAAAGAACAGCTAGGATGGATGGCGGAAAGGAGACAAGAAGGAAGAGAAAGGAAAACGTAAATGTACATACATGAAATAGCCGAAACAGTTATACTACTAATGTCTTTTAGTTTGTTGAAGAGAACCATTCGTGCTTATATGGTTTGATCAATTTTGCATGGCTGAAATTCTGTATCATTGTTTTTATAGTTTTCTTTTTTAAAAAAATAAGAAAGAATTAATGTTAGAGTGAAGAGACACTCTACAGAATGGGAAAAATGTTTACCAGCTACTCCTCAGGTAGAAGACTAATATCTAGAATTTATAAAGAACTCAAAATCAGAACACCTAAAACTAAAGACCCAGTCAAGAAATGGCCAAGTGAAATGAAGAGTTGGTTTACAGAGAAGTAATACAAATGGCAAAGAAATATATGAAAAAAATGTTCAACATCACTGGCCATTAGAGAGATGCAAATTAAAAGAGTGCTAAGATTTCATTTTACTCCATAAATAATGCCAATCATCAAGAAATCAAAAATAACAAATGCTGGCATATCTGTGGTAAAGAAGAATGTGTCCTACATGGTGTTAGAAATATAAACTAGTATGACTATTATGGAAATCTATATGGAGATTCCTTTTTCTTTTTCTTTCTTTGTGTGTGTGTGTGTGTGTGTGTGAGAGAGAGAGAGAGAGAGAGAGAGAGAGTGTGTGTGTGTGTGTGTGAGAGAGAGAGAGAGAGAGAGAGAGAGAGTGTGTGTGTGTGTGTGTGTGAGAGAGAGAGAGAGAGAGAGAGAGAGTGTGTGTGTGTGTGTGTGTGTGTGAGAGAGAGAGAGAGAGAGAGAGTGTGTGTGTGTGTGTGTGTGTGAGAGAGAGAGAGAGAGAGAGAGTGTGTGTGTGTGTGTGTGTGTACTGGGAACTGAGCTCAGGCTTGCTAAGCAGGTGCTGCACTACTGAGCTAAATCCCGAGTCCCAATATGGAGATTTGTTAAAAATCTAAAATTAGACATTAAATGTGACCCAGCTATTCCTCTCTGTTGTACCTTCTCCAAAGGCTTAAGACAGCACACTACAATGAAACATGCATACCAGTGTTTATAGCAGCATAGTTCATAATAGCTAAATCTTGGAAGCAGGCTGCATGCTCATCAACAGACAACTGGAGAAAGTGTGCTGTCTGTATGCAACGGAGTGCTACTTGCCTATAAAAAGGACAAATTTAAGACATTTGTAGGAAAATGAATGCACCTGCAAAATATAATGTTCAGTGGAATAAATCGGACACACAATGTTGAGTACTATGTGGCATTTCTTATATGAGTAAGGCAAAGTACAAACTAAATGAAAATTGAAGGAAGAATAGAGGGAAATACAGAGATAGACCTCTGACAAAAGGGAAGGGTTCCAGGGGACCAAAAGCAAGGGGTAAGGGGCAGGGGGTGGGGAATTAGGTACAGTAAAGTCAGGCAGGGTACAAGATCCTAGTAAGCTTAATAAATATGAAAATTATGTGCCATAAGCATGAACTAAGACTAGTAACATCAACCAGAATGAAAAGGAGGAAAAGAGAAATTGGAAGAGGGGTAAGGGAGGGGAAGGCAAAGTGTTAAAAATAAACAAGCTGTGTTATATACATGTATCAGCTCTCCAAGACAATTACAAAGTGTATGTACTGTAGACATCTGCTAATTAATTCAAAAATTTAAAAACTATCAATCATTTCAAATATAACATCACTTCATTAGAAGCACATTATTTGTACCTCGTGTTGGTTTTCTAACATTTTCTTTATTCAGTAATGGGACCAGTGCTCACAATTTTTAGCAGCCTGTGAAAGCTCTCCAATTCTACTTTTGTTTTTACCTGTGTATTCTCTTCTCGGTACAATCAACATGTGTCTGAAGCTTTAATGACATTTTGCCCCATTTCCAATTCTTCCATCGTAATCCAGGTCACTGCCAGTTCTTGCTGCCCAAATGTAATAGGCCACAGAAGGCACAGTCAGAAATATAAATGAAATCTTACCATGTGGGCTGACAAGAGGAGTATGTCCTTCCATCACAATCATGCTGCCCATCTAAATTCAGTTTGTAATATGCTCTTTCGTGGTCCTTGAAGGGTTTTACGAGCCCCTCCCATTGATCCATGGACGTGTGGCGATCACAATCCCTTCCTCTCTCTGCTCACAATTCATGGGCTCAGTAAACCTTCCCCCAAACTCCCTTCTAAATTGTGTACCTTTTCCTTGATTCCTGACATCCAACACCATGTTCATCTGGTCCGTTTTGTTTTATGCATTTATAAATAAATATAGTCCACATCACAGTATACACTTACATATTTTCTACTAACTTTAAAGTATTAGGTTCAATCAGAGCTGGTGGTGCACACCTGTAATCCCAGCTCTTGGGAGGCTGAGGAAGGAGGATCTCTATAATTTTGAGGCCAGTCTGGGCTACATAGTAAACTCAGGTCCAGCCTGAAATATACAGTGGGAGCTTGTCTCAAAAAAAAGATAAAAAATATATAAAGTTATATAAAGATTATATAAAGTTATAGTAAATTATATATTATATTCTAATTTTATAGAATTATATTGATAATTCTATAAAATATATGATTAATAATATATTTATATTTATATAGAATTATATAAATAATTCTATAAAATATATGATTAATAATAACTTATTTGTAACTTATTCCCAACTTCATTCCTCACTTCTAAAAATGACAGTAATATATAATAAATAAAATAGATTTTTAAATGATTACAGTGTAATTATTAGATTTAGATATATGTGTTCAGTAATAAAAGAAAATTTGAATATGTTAGCCTATGTTTATATATTATATTATATTATATTATATTAATGTAAAAATTATTTGAGTTTTAAAATATTCTGGAAAAACAAAACAAAATAATTTGGGTATATGGTCACCTGATAAATCACCACGGGAAAAATATGTAACACATTAAAATTTTACTAATAGTCCTTTTCTTAATTTATGTAGATGTTTAACTTATAATTTCTTTTCACGTGAATTTTATCACTTGATATTGTAAATGATTTATCATGATAAAGTACTGTAACACTTTTTAGACATGCAAAATGTATTTTTTGTTTATATTGGTTTCATAATTTTAAAAATAAAAGACTTCTTGGCATGTATTTTTCTAATACTTTATACAAATATTTTTTGTTGTTAATATTTTTATATTAGGCAGAGTTTCTTCTTCTGCACATCTTTGTATCCAGGTATGTGGCCAGTTAGTCTCCAGGCAATGCAACCTCTATGAATACACATTTAATATGTTTAATTAAATGACCATAGTTAACACTGAAATTTAAAGTCAATTCAATGCCAGAATTAGAGCAACCTGAAAATAATTCCTGCTGAAACTAAACAAATTAGAACCAAACATTAGTTTTCAGCCTTAATAATACCATCTGAAAATAATACCATCTGTAAAGAACATTGTTTGGTATTCTTAAGGAGAAGATAACACTATTATGCTTAATTTTAAAGCCAAAGAAAAAATGGAGGGCACTATAATTCGCCTTGATATATAAAGAACAAAATAATTATTACTTTGTTGACAATTAGTTGACAGTTTTATGCAAATATTTGCTCAGTGAATGAATGAATAATGATTAGGAAAGACAAAGAAAATTTCAATATTTTGTTTTTGAGTGATCTAACCACTACCTTTCTTCTGTCACTAATTCGATTTTTGGAGAAGTTGAGGATATACACAAATACTCTAAAACTTGTTTTCAAATGACAAATTTCTGACTTTCTCTTTGGAAATTTATAAAATTATCAAATCCACTCTGCCTATTTTGAAGTTGACCTCATGAGCACCTTTTGCCTATACTGAAATGATTCCTTCTCATTATTTTAATTCTATAAAGTAAGCATTTTTGCATACATTTCTGCACACTTGCAGTGCTTTGTCCTATACCTTCTCATTATTTTAAAGGGCTTTAACAATCGTCTCTCTTCTTTCATGTGTACTTTCCCATTATATCCTCTAACTCATCACCATTTTGCTTCCAAGGAGGTGGCCACTCTGAGTAAATTATCAGGAGGAGTCGATATTGCAGTCACATGTTCACACAGTGCAGGTCACTCTAGACACGTACTAAGTGATTTCTGTTATCAACCCACGTCTTTGCCTAACTTCATTTCCGGTTGTGTTCGTCATTAAATGTTTCAACATTGTTTCCTTTCAGGCACGATCGTTCTCTTGAATTGAACTTTTTTTCAAACCCAGGATGAAAGCGACAGCGCTGAGCGTGCCTGGAGGCCCTCTTCAGCTTGAGGGTGCCGCATCACCGTCAGCCTACATCTGTGCAGCACCATGCTGCACAAATCTGCCGCTCCGTATGTCGCATCCTGCAAGAAGATTACAATGGGCTTGAGTTTGGAGCTCAGTCACAGATTCCCTGGAGACATTCCCCAGCAAAAACTACTGCTGGAGCCAGCATTTCAATCTTTGCCTAGCGCCCCACTCTAGAGAGAACTATAATGCAGATGAAAGCGTCACCCCCTCCCCCCTTTTTTTTATTTTGTCTTTCGAGGAGTTTGTCCTGTACTCTTTGTTGTAATTCTTTTCAGTTGACACTGGCAGTTGGCAGATAGGTTTTATTTTTACACTTAAATACTTTATTTTTATGGCAGTGTTGCCCATTCCATCATATTCAGTGCCAGCTTATATTCCTTTAAAATAAAAAATGTTTGGCACACCCCTACACTGTTTAAGGATCAGAGACTAAATCAAATCTTACAGTGGGAAAACACATATATTTCTATCAGCCTAAAATTGAGAATAATGAATGTGGTATGAATGATTAAAGGAAATCTTTGAATCTAGCGGTGTCATTCTTTGAATCACAGAAAGTGGATAAACACTGCTCCCAGTATGTTGGCAATTAGTGAGACCTAGAAGGAGATAAGCTTGTTAAAGGGATTCAACAATGCACAGTAAATAGATAAATCAAAAAACATGGCTAATATATTCCGGCGTTTAAATTGCTTCCTTACCACTACAAGCACAGTTGGGGGAAAGCATGGAAGAAAGCATCCATCTCCATGGATGACATGGAGAAAGTTATTTAATAATGATGAAGCATTCAACTTTCAAATGTAAACAAAAATTCATTACATAGAAATAGCAGTTTCAGCATTTCAGAACCAACCTTACAAGAAAAAGCGTCATCAGTTCCTACACAATACTGAAATCACAATAAAATTGAAATCTTAGAGTACACACACCTTTGCAATATTGTTCACTTTTGTCTTCACCTACTCTCCGAAACTTGCACTGCTAGAATACATAACTATTCCTTCTAGAACTCAAATACTTGTTTGACTCCTAAAAGTAAAATGAGGTTTTTCCTCCTTTCAATTGTCATTTCTATCCAATTGCATTTAATATTTTCATTATGTATTATTTTTAATTGTACTGAAGAATAAGTACTAATAATGGAAACAAAAACGTATTTCATTTTCCAAAATACTAACCTACTACAGGGAGAGAACACAATAATAGAGATGATTAGTTTATAAAGTGAATAAAAAGTGTCAAGTTCTCACTTGGAGATAATTGACCTCTGTCCACAGCTTTACATCATTGGATTTTATAAAGAGATATAAGAAAAACACATGAGACATAAAGAAGATTTGAGGATCAGGGAAGACTAAATAAGAACAGAATGGTAACATTTTTAAAAATGTTAGCAGTCATTTTTGTGAAATAGAGCAATTCCCAAAGGTAAAATTTTAATGAAAAATATAAAGCAAGCTTTTGCGATAGAGTATTTTGAACAATTGAGTTCAAAATCACTATGCGGCGTCAGGAAGAATATTAATCTAGTGAAATAGGCAATAAAGAATTTGAGTGGGTAAATGCACATTGAACCAGCTGGTTTTATAACTGTATATTGATGGTAAGATAAAATACTAATAAAACAAGTCTCTCATTATTACATACATTTTGCTGTTTTCTATTTTTGGGTGAGAAATGTGACAAAATAAATTACAATGTTTGAAAACTAAATTTGTCTTAGAATATTTATGTAAACATGTACTACTTTGTATCTAGATAGTGATAAGAATCACATCTTAAAAAGTACTTTTGACCAAAAACTATTTCTTTAACTAGGTAAAAACTTCAAAAAATGAACCATAAGACAGCATTCATTAATTGACTATTAAACAGACAAAATAAATATTGTGTTGGAATTTCTGTCTTGACAAAACAAGAGTTAGGGACCAAGTTTAAGTGTGTGAGATTTTGTCTGTGTATTTTATCTGTGTGGGCATTAGGTTATGGGAACTTTGTACTCATGTAAGAGGAACTGTAAAGAATTAAGAACTAGCAGAATATATTAAATTATGGGGCATTTTGAAATTCTGGGGTAGATAGCTAGAAAAATCATACTGGAAACCTAATCCACAAGGATTACCAAGCTTGGTGGAAGGTACCAGCAAGTGATTTTCATCATGCTGCCCTTGCACATTCTCCAGTATTTTCAAATTAAGGGAAATCAAAAGCATTTGTCTTGTAGCAGGTCGTGTAGAGAGATGACAACCCCTACCTACCTGTCATACAGATTTTCTCCAGAAGAGGACGGGGCGTGTGAGATGAACACTGCCTAGAGAGAATGTGGTTTCCATCTGAGACAGCAGCACAGACTTTCTTAGGTAAAAGTTTTGTGAGATTTAATAAAATTTTGTGATTTAGTGGTATATTAATCCACAGTAGTTTCCTTGGTTCAAAGATCACTTTTATAATAACAAAATGAAAACAAAACCTCCTTTCACAATTTGCCCTCCTGATCTCTGGATATCAGCTTCCTCAACATCTAATTATTTTAGAGTTAATAAAAGAAAAGTAATTTTTTCTACAATTTTTGCTTGTAGTTAATGTCTAAACACAAGCTGCTGATTGAACTACTTCATCTGGAAGGGAGAATGCCTAATTATACTTCATTAGCATTTCCAAAATTATTTTAATAAATTGGAAGTTAACTAAATTCTATTTCTTTGAAGAAGTGAAGGGTAATTTATATGAATTTTGAATAGTCAAAGAAGTTTAGTTTATGTGAAATAAATTTATTTTTAAATAGAAATATCACTAAACATTGGTTATTATAAATTGATAAAAGACAGATATTATACTATCTTTGAATTAGTAATTAAGCAAAATATATTAGAATCATATTTCTCTTACGAAAGTAACTTCCTACAAGGAGGAAGGCTTTGCAATTTGCTCCTAAATTAGCAGTCACCCATCTTTATGTTGTTGTTTGGTTGGTCAAAGCAGTGTCAGGTTAGGGTCTGTGGGAACTAAACAGAAGTTTGCCAAAAAACTTTAGTTCCTATCCCTAGCACAGTCATGTCTTACACTAATTAACATAATTATTTAAAACTAAATTTCTAGCACAGTTTCTCTGCTAATATGTTTCTGTAACTTTATGCAGAAATATACCACAAATAAAACCATAAAAGAAAACCTCAGGCAGGTAAAGAAATTCACTGAATCATTTGAGTAAAGTGACAGAGACAAAGACATAAGTTCATGGAGTTGATAGGATATAAATAGGTTTAAGGTAAATAAAGCTGACTTTCAATACTCTCTAGCAATTTAAATGTTCTTTATAAATTGAATTCTCTGAATTCTCAAAAACACTTCTTAAATTTTATTTTTAGTAAACTAGTAGCGACAACATTATATATGAAAAATAATATGCTAGTACTTGTCTTTCAATGTCTGGTTTATTTCAAAACAGTATTCTCCCATTCCCATTACTTTCTATGGATGAATATTTCATTGTGTGTATGCGTCATGCTTTCCTTATCCATTCATCTACTGATCACTACCTAGGCTGATTCTATATCATAGCTCCTGTGAGCAGCCCAACAATAAATATGAGCCTGCTGGTAATGTTCAGGAATGCTGCTTCATTCCCTATGTGTAGCAGATGAATTAATGGTCAGTTTGGGTGGGACTTCCCAGGTGGGTAGAGTTAGCATGGTTCTGGGGGTGGAAGACCCACTTGAGGATTGTGGACAAAGGTATAAAAGGAGAATGGGAGGGGACCATGTTGCTGATTCCGCAGCAGAAGCTTTGTTGCGCCTGGTTTTCCTGACAAGAACTCTGCAGTTCTCACTGTCTGAGCTGCTTCAGTCCTTCCTGCCCCCTTAGGAGGATCTCTGGCCCTCACCACTGTCTTGAGTGTCACTTCCGGCCTCCAGTGCAGATCCCTCAGCCTCTGGACAGATCCTTAGCCCTGCCAGTGTAGACTTTCTAGCTTTCACCACTTGCCCTTGGGCCTTGGCATGCATATCTTTGATATGCTCCTGCATGAGACATTATCATCTACTTTAGACCTTCTGTTGGACTCTGCAGGTCTCTGGTGCATGAAGAGATCCTTGCACTCTTCTACATTTGACTTTGTGGGTGAATACTGTACGATAATCTTGTAAACTTTTGTGTTCTGTTTTAAATCTGTTCCCTCACAAAACTCTTACCATAACATCATGGATATATAGCCAGAAGTGGGACACAGGGGTCAGATGAGGGATCTAACTGTAGGCTTTTCAGTAATTTCCATACTGTCTTCCGATTATATTAATTTAACTGATTATAGTGTATTACTTTACTCTCCCACTGTTTATGAGTTTCCTTTTCTATATCCTCACAAGCATTTATTTTAATTTTATTTATTTATCCATTCATTCAATTATCTATCTAATATTCAATCTGAGGTGAGATGATGTTTCTTTAATATGCACAGTGGTTAATGATATTGAGAGTGAGTTTAATATATTTATTGGCAATTTGTAGATCTCAATTTTCAATGCCTATTCACAGTATTTGTCCATTTTTAATAAGATTACTGTTTGTTGCTCTTAAATATTTTGAGTTTCTTTTATCTTCTGGATATTAATGTTCTGTCAGATGAACAGTTAACAAATATCTTCTCCCAATTTCTAGTTTGTTTCTTCACTTTGTTTTTCCTATGCTGTACAGAAACTTTTAGTCTATTTTTCTCTTGTTTCCTGTGCTTATGTGCTCCTGTAAAAAGTTGTACATATCATTATCTTAAAATATTTTCCACTTTTTCTATTACATTTTTACCTGACAGTTCAGTCTTTGTTCTATTTTGAGTTGATTTTCACATAGCATGAAAGATACAGTCAAATGTCAATCTCATGTGAGTGGATATTCAGTTTTGACAGCACCAGTAATTAGGAGGCTATCTTTCTCTAATGTGTGTTTTAGCACCTTTATGGAGAATTCATTGGTCATTGGGTTAACTTGTATCATCTGTATTCTTTTATCTGTCTGTTTATCTACTTTTATTCTGGTACCTGCTGTTTTGATTGTGATGGCTCTGTAGTATGTCCCTGATACCAGCTGTAATGTTTCCTTTTCTGTCGTTACTTTTATTTGTTTGTGAGGTCTTTCCAATCCTTGGAGTGTTTTATTTCTTTCATAGGTGTTTTAAATATTCATTGTAAATGGCTTTTCCTTCTTCTTTAAATTTATCTTCCTTCATTCTGAAAGATCTCGTGATTGTATAAAAGTCCTACTCATTTTGTATACGACTATAAATTTGGTCACTAGTTCTTATAGTCTTTCGGTGAAGATTATTCTCTATATAGTACCATATCATCTCTAAATGGGAAATTTGGCTTCCTATTCATGTTCCTTTTTTTCTCTTTCCTTGCCTAATTACTCTGGCTAAAATTCTAATTCTGCATTAGGAGTGAGAATGCTGTTCTCTTGTTCCAGGGCTTATGCTCTCAACTGTTCTCTATTCCTTAGAATGTTGACTGTGGTTTAGTTGTATATAGTCTTCATTGTGTTGAGGTACATTCATTCTGTCTTAGTTTTCTTGTTGCTGAAACAAAATACCAAACACTCATAAATTAACGGGGGGGAGCTTTATTAGCTCCCAATTCATAGAAGTTTCAGTCCACAGTCAGCTGGCTCCCTGGAAGGGTGGCACTGCAGAGGCACTGACAGAGAGATAGTCTATGCGTGGCAGGGCAGGCAGAGGGTGGCAGCAGTGGGGAAGCAAGTCAGCCTTTACAACCTGTTCCATCCAGGGTACCCACATTTTGGGCAGTACCACCCACATGGGGGGGCAACCTGAAGCCTAGCATCACCCCTTAGATACAGGTAACTCTGAGAAGTTCAACCACGAGTTCATGAGTGCATTTAGATACAAGTCATAACACCTTCTGTATTTTAGAGTTTTTATCATGAAGGGATGTTGAATTTTATCAAATGGTTTTTTCTGCATATATTGATATAACAGGGTTTTACTTTTCATTTTGTTGATGTGATTTATCACACATATTGATTTTGTACATTGAGTTATTCTTGTACTGTATTATTTGAGTAAGTCCAAATTGACCAAGGGATAAATTTTTGAGCTACTGGATCCACTTTGCTGCTATTGTGTTGGAAATTTTTATCTACCTTCATAAAGGATTTTGCCCAAGATTTTTTTTTGTCTCGTATTTTTTTTGATTTGGGTATGAATAATTCCAATATTGTAGAATGAGTTTTGAAACGTTCTTCTCCATCTGGTTTGAAATAATTCATTAGTTCTTCCATAAATATTTGATAGAATTCAGCTATGAGGCTACCTCATCCTGGACTACAGTTTGCTGGGAGACTAATACTTTTTCATTCTCACTACTTATCTGTTTAAATTTACTGTTGTCATTTTTCAATTTTGTTTCAATTGTATATGTCAAATATGCATTTCTTCTGGATTTTCAAATTTGTTAGCAAATAGTTAACAATATCTTCTAATAGCTTTGTTTTATCAACTGCAAGGTATGTTTTTACATATCTAATTCTATTTATTTGGCTCATTTTCTTAGTCTAAGTAAAGGTTTACTAATTTGATTTATCTTTCATATAGAACAATTTTATTGATCTTTTAAAAAATAACTATTTTAGGGGCCAGGGATTTAGCTCAAGTGGCATAAACACCTGCCTGGCAGGCACGAGGTTATAAGTTCCATCCCTGGTACAAAAAAAAATAGTCTCTATTTCATAACTTGTTCTCTGATGTTTGTTAGTGTTTTGATTTTGACAATTTTAGGTTTGAATTACCTTTGCTTCATTCAAAATCTTTAAGTAGTGTCATTTGAAATCTTAATTTTATGTTGTTTTAGGCATTCAGTATTATATATTTCTTTGTTAGTACTGCTTTTACAACAGCCCATAAATTTGGTATGCTGTGTTTTAGTGTATTTGCTTTCAGAAATCTAAATTTCTAAAGAAGATTATTAGTACAAATTTGTGATACACAGTGATTATGTTCATCTTGGAGTGTTAGCACATGTACACAACACATCTTAATTATTTTTACTTATCCTTTTCTCCTCTTCCTTCATCCTCTTTCATCTCTAGTTTTTCCTTCAATTGTTTCTTTTGATATAATCGGTGACCTTCTTATTTTTATATCTCCATTGATTTGTATATTTTCTGAAAAGTGTTTTGGTTGTTACTTCCAGTTTTATTCCATTGTGATCAGAAAAGAAATAAGACATGATTTTGATTTCTTTTAATTTTTGTTTTTGCTCTAATATATTTCTATTACACAGTGTGTCATGTGATGAGGAAAAGTATATATTCTGTAGTTGTTGTAGTAAATGTTAAGTCTATTTGAGCTATAATATAATTCTTTTTACTGATTTTTCCTTTTGAATCACCTAATGATGGAATTGTGGTATTAATTCTGCCAGTATGTTGGATCTCCTTTCTCCTTTGCTTTTTGATCTATTAACGTCTTGTAAAATTGAACTCCGTGGCACTGAGGTGCATATATGTTTACAACTGCTACATTTTTGTTGAATTGAAACCCTGGGCATCATATAATTTTTGTATCATTTTATACTTTTTATCTCTAAATATATATTCTTCTGATGTAAGGACAGTCATTCTTCCTTCCTTTGTTTTCTGTTTATATGGAATATTTCTCACACTTTTATTTTAAATTTAGTTTGTTTTTACTGAAGTGAGATTCTTGACTATAGTGGATAATTGAGTCTTGTTTTGTATCCATTCAGCCATTCTGCACATTTTGGTTGGAGAATTTTTACCATTTACACCTAAGATTATTATGCATATATAAGGGCTTATTTCATTTTGTTAATTGTCTTAGATTTTGTGTATTATTTTTTCTGTTATTCCTCTTATTGCTTATGTTTATGGCTTTGTAGATAATGGTTCTGGTAACTTTTAAATCCTTTTCATGTCTCTTTCATGTATCTACCAATGAATTTTATATTTTCATGTGTTTCAGTGATTGTGGTTATTTTTCTTTTGCTTTAATATATAAGACTATATTAAATTATTTTTCTAATACCTGTCAAGTAGTGATTGATTCCCTCATGTTTTGCTTATCCTTAAAACAATTTTGTTTTTCCTCTCTTTCTTATGGAAGGCTTTATTGGGCACAGTATCTTTGTGCACTTTTTCCCTTGTAACTTGAAATTTAATATTTCACATCTTTCTGTCCTGTAAGATTAGTATCAAAAAAATCTATAATTAGTTTAATGAAGACTCCTCTAAATGTTATTTTATATTTTTTCTTGCATGTTTTAGATTTATCTTTGTCTTGTCTTTTTAACAATTAGACTACAATATGTCAACAAATCTTTTCTGATTTCTTTTGTTTGCTATGAACTTGGAACTAGTTGTCCACAATTTTCTCATAATTAAGGATATTTCAGACATTATTTTATTGAATACATTTTCAATGTCTTCTCTTTTTTCTTAATCTTCATCTACTATAAAAATCCAAGTATTTGTTCATGTAATTTTGAAACAAAAGTCTTAAAGGCTTTTTTAACTTTTAAAATCTGACTGGGATATTTCAAGATATTTATTTTCAAATCCATATACTGTTTTCCTCACTAGATCTACTCTTTTTCTACACTTATTTTTGGTATTAAAATTGAACGCAGGACCTTGTGCTTGCCAGGCAGGCACTGTGCTGCTGAGATATATCCCCGGCCCTTGATCTAATTTTTAACGACTCTTTTAACTGTACTTTTCTATTTGATTTATTGGGCTTTTCATTGTCAAGATTTTTCTTCACTTCTTCCTCAAACTATTTCTCTCTGTTGAATTTCTCCTTCATATTAATATACTGTGTTCCTTATTTTAACTGCCTGTCTTTATTCTGTTCAATTTCTTGGAGCTTCTTTCTAATAATACTTTTTGGTTTTGCACATTTTCCTCGCTGTGGATCAAACCAAGGTCCTTCTGTATTCTAGGCAAGCACTATCGCTGAGGTACATCTCCAGCCTACTTTCCTTCTTTACAATTCGTCATTAGTCATTTAAATCAGCATCATTCTCTCCGTTTCGCTTTCTGTCTCCTCTTGCTCTCTTTTCCTTTTTCATGGTCGTGGCCTGCACACTGAGCTACATTTCCAGGTTTTTATTTTTATTATATTTTGTTTTATTTTGAGACAGGATCTCAGTAAGTCACTAAGTTAGCAGTCTTCGCTCATAACTGGATTCTTGTTGCCTCAGCCTCCTAGAATTCTGGGATAACAGGAATGCATCCACAACTGGATGAGTATCGTTTTCTTTGGCCTCTGTTGTTAGATATTTATTCTATTCTTTAGAAGCTTTATTACACCTTGCCTTTTTCAGATTTCTATGCCCATCTGCTGAAATTTGCATATCTAGTAGATCATTTTTCACCTTCAAGTCAATGGATGGATCTTCATAAATGGAACTTTGGAAAGTGATTTTCATCTAATGGGGTGCCTGGGGCTCCAGTGTGCTTTGGGGTATCACTTTGTTGTGTGATGTCAGCATGGTTTCCAGCTGGGCATCATAGTATAGTCTTTTACAACTCTTTGGCTCTCATTTATGGCTTTGGAAAAGTGAGTGGTGTGGTGAGGTCAGAAGAAACTACCTCCAGGGGCTGAACAGGGTAAAGACACTCTCTTGTCGCAGGCAGGTGTGATCTATGCATTGGTGGGTGCGGACACCCACTCTGTGATCACACTCCAACCATGTGAATGACAGCATGAACCAGGTGATTATCATTTACTTCCTTACGTGGGTTGAGGTGAGCTCTAAGGCTGGCAGTATCTTCTGGCTTTGGTAGCCCCATCTGCAGTAGAAGACATGAAGTACCTGTCCTCAGTACTGGAAGTAACTCAGTCCTTCAGCAGAAAGGGAAACCACAGTTTCCTCCCATGATGTTTGCACAGAGTAATGACATCAGTGCCCACCTAGAAATGACAACGGGCAGAGCAGCACCTTCCTACCCTGATGGGAGAAGAGAAACACCCACACATGGCTGTGCTGGTATAGCTAGACCTGCACTGCCCCTCTGTCCTGACAAGACAAAAGTCCACATTTAGTTGACCATGTTCTATTCTCACAAGCCAAGAGGTCTGTTCTGTCACTCAAGAGCATGGGGCTTCCTACTCTCCTGTGTCCTGTGTGCCAAAACAGCTCTTGACTTCAATACTCTTGCCTTCAATACAGATTTCTTGGCTTTCAATATAGGGTAGAAGGTATCACCATGCTCCCACCATTGCTGCCCTGCCCGATGTCATTTCTAGGCAGGCACTGATGTCATTACTCTATGCAAACATCATGGGAGAAGCTGTGGTTTCCCTGTCTGCTGAAGGACTGAGTTAATTCAACAGCTCTTGCCTTCAATACAGATTTGAGTGATTGGGTTACAGTTCCTTTGTGGACAAAGTCCAGGCTGGGAGTCTTCCCCCAGGCCAGTGTTGGGGAATAGCAGTTAGCTCCCAGAAATGGAGACACACAGGTATTTCTGAACAGTTAGAGCACTATAAATTCAGGTAAGAGTTTTCCTTGATGATGACATCTGGTCACAGGAAGCTGAGCTTTATGGTATGTAATGAGGAGGCAACGTGAGTTTCTTCTGCAAAACAAAGCTAATGTGAAGACTGTTTTTGCTCCTTTTACTTTTCTTCAACTTTCTGATTACTGTAACTTTCTAGTAGCTAAGAATGTCAGCTTCCTTCCTCTCCACCTCTACACAAGGGACCACTCAAGCATGGCAGCCTCAGTAGTGTTTCCCAAATGCTTCCTTCCTCAGTGCTGCCGCCCCAGGTTGGTGCATTTACAAGTTTCCCTTTTCTTCCCTGGGGGTTTCAGCATTCTCCATGGTCGCTCACCTTAAATTGCAGCTATCCAGATGCTGCTTTTTCCTATGGGGCAAAGAAAAGGTTAGTGCTAGACACGTTGGTTGAGCCATCATTTTTGGATAGTTGATAGCGTGTTTTGGAAATGTATTTATCTTCCGTTCCTTTTGGAAGCACATAGAACAGTCAGAATGCATAGCTGAGAGAGAAAGCAAATTGAGTGGACAAAGAAGAGAACTTACACAGCTTGTTCCTAGACTACATATTAACTTCAAGCACAGAATTCAAAACCAAAGGCTACAAGGAAATGCTGAGAAAACTGAAATTCTCAGAAGAAGCTCTCAGAAATTCATGAGTCAGCAATTCCTTACTCAGACACCTAAGTGTCTGTGAACATATTGTCTTAGTAAATTTTCTCTCATGCTGAGACACAATAGCTGGCACTCAAAGTTAAAAGAGGGAAGGTTTAGTCAGCTTATGGTGTGTGAAGGTTTCAGTCCAGAATCATCTGGCTCCAAGGCTAGGTGGAATGGTGAGGGGATGACTTTTTAAGGTGGCAGAAACCAGCTAAAGCAGAAGAGCAAATAAGGAAGAGCAAGCTCCTCCCCCATTTTGGAAGCAAGGTACCCACGCTGAAGCAGGGGTAGCACTCACACCATCTCTGTGTCCTCCTCTTGCCTACGAAGTGAGGATCCCAGCTTTCTGCTGAGTCACTTAAACCTCTAAATATTCCAAGTTGGCACAATGAATCAACCATAACACAAATCATCTTCAGGGGCCAACTAAAAATTCAACCCATGTAAAGTTAGATTATGTTAATTTTATCCCCAAAATAAAATAAAATAAATTAAAATAGCAATCAGGAGGGTTAATACAATATTTTTAAGGTTATTTCAATATTGACTTTTTTGTCTTAGAAGTAATTATTCTTCTGACAAAGAATGGAAAGTTAAGACAGTGGCAAAATCCTGAGACCTCACCTCTCCTCTGTTCTGCCCATCCTATTTCCCACTCTACTTCCCACACTGACATTTGCTAACTTCTTAAGAAGTTGTGTGCGTTTTCTCTCGGTGCATTATGCTTTTAATAGCCTGTAATTTATGGTCTACATGCCCCCTCCCCCAATTATACTGTGAGCACCAATATTATATAATTTTTTTGTCATTTTCATGGCTAGTAGTGTTAAAGACACATAGCTGACACATACTTCATTTCTTAAGGAATGACTAATGACACTGAGTCAGAAAATGTGATTAATATTTATCTTCTCTAGATAATACAAGTAGTGATTTTATCTTTTCTAGGTAATACAAATAGTGATTTGAAAATACTCATTATCTGGATGACTTTTATGGATTGAATTAAGGACAAGTGTTACATGTACCACAGAAGGAATTGGAAAACATTTTTTCAGTAGTATTAGATATAATTTCTGCTAAATAAAATTATCTAAGTATCCATTTCTTTCTTTCTACCTATATGTCCTTCATTTGGTTTACTCATTAGTGAGAGGGAGATAATTGTCTACTTAATAACATGGCAGGAGGATGCAGAAGAGCAATAGAAGCTATTCAGTTTCTATTTCAGTTTTGTATTATTATTATTATTATTTTTGTACTGGGGATTGAACTCATGACTACATACTTGCAAGGCAGGCACTTATGCTGCTGGGCTAAATCCCCAGCCCAAGTCTATATATTTTTACTGATTAAAAAGTACTCCACCTTTCAATTTCAATTCTAGAATAAACACAATTTGTACAAATATCAAATACTCAAAACATTAGACCATATATCTATATGTGTGTGTTAGAAAGAGCCAATGCCATCTTCTGTTCCTGTCCTGTGTGGCACCAGCAGGACAGCTGTGGAGCCCACACATTCTATGAATGTGAACAGTGACCCCTCAGTGCCTATGATGAGCCCAATGGCTGTGACCTGGTGAGACCAGTGGCATCGTGCCTGTCATCATCTGACTTCCTTGCCTTTAGAAGATTTGTGGTCCTCTTGAGATGAGTATAACATTTCTCTTTTTAGTAGAAACACATCTAAATAGTCAGCTTCCCAAGCCTATGACAAGGTTTGTGTCACTTGCAAAGCATAGTACTTTGGAGGCTGAGAGTTATGAATGTTATAAAATTTCCTTTTTTCATATACAGAAGAGGATAATCACTAAATTCAATGTGAAATATATCATGAATTATAAAAAGTTTTAGTTTATGCCATCTTTGACTTGTCAAAGTTTACGCACACTGAAACATAAAAGCAAGCACTATTCAGTGTATGCCAAATTTCTCCGAATCATGAGCCTCAGTGGCTCTTTCCTTCATCTCATATAATAATGCAGGAGATTGATGTGCCAGTCTAGAGAAGAGGGATATTAGACACAAGTGAAGTTTGCCTTCATACTCTTTGATAAACGCCTTTCCCAGCAGCAGGATTAAGGACAGTGTATTATTTGAGGGAGACACGAAGATAACTCTTAATCTTCTGTCTAGCACAAACCACTTCCCCTTTTCACTCACGCACTCCTATTAATGACATAACTCTGCAAATCACTCTCATTGTTGTGGCCAAAGGTGCCTTCACACTGTTTAACCTGAAAGATTGAGTTACATTTAGATTACTTCAGTCTAATTTTTTTTGTAAGCATCATTTTTGGTTTGGGTTTTTACTTTTGTTTCATGATGAGTTTACTTGACTCTGATATAAAGGTAGATGTTGAAACACACACACACACACATACACACACACACGACCTCAGCTTCTAGACTACAGGGTATCACAGATCTATCCTCACTGTTCCTACCTGACCACAGCAGTCCAAGCAACTTTTTTCCCCTTTTGTTTTTCCTCCCTTCCCTTTCCTTTCCTTTCCTTTCCTTTCCTTTCCTTTCCTTTCCTTTCCTTTCCTTTCCTTTCCTTTCCTTTCCTTCTTTCCTTTCCTTTCCTTTCCTTTCCTTTCCTTTCCTTTCCTTTCCTTTCCTTTCCTTTCCTTTCCTTCCTTTCCTTTCCTTTCCTTTCTTCCCTTCCCTTCCCTTCCCTTCCCTTCGCTTCCCTTTTCTCTCCTTTCTTTCCTTTCCTATCTTTCCACCTTTTTGTTGTTGTTGTTATCCTAGAGCTTTGTTTAATGTACTGTTGCTTTAAGTCCCTGGATAATTCTTACTTCAAGTCTGTTGAAATCACTTGTTATGGGCTGCTGTCTCAGGCATCTCTTTTGACCTCAGGTGACATTCTGCACTGGACTAATTTAGGTCTCACATTCCTAATAGTAAAACCATGCTATTTCTTGTCCTGTAGCGTACCTCCCTCCCCATAACACATTATTTGTGTAAAATGCAAACTAAAAATATGTATTACCAAATATATATTCAACATGTAAAAGTTATAGTTTGTTATAATTTTGTTTAAGGATTTTTGCATCATTTTAAAGTACAAACAGAAATATATATCAACTACATACTGAATGCTAGAATTCCCTTTTTGTCATAATTTGTAATGTAAATGATCAGTGTATTTAGACAAATGGCAAGTTGTTCACATCATTTTCTTTTGTAAGTGAGAATTCATCGTGTTTGAATTACTGCTTGAATATCTAATTATGTTGATTTCCAGATTTTGGGGATTTTGCACTTTTCTGTTCAAATGAAAATTGATCAAGGTTGAATATCAAAGAAAATATTGAACACTGATTAAATATTTTTGGTTTTAGATACTTCAACAGTATTTTTACTAAATGCCTTCTAGTTAAAATCTAGTGTTAATTTCATATTTTTTGGTACCATATGAGCAACAGTTGATGCTAAGGTTGTAAGTTTCTCTCAGGAATATTAATTGACAAATATTCCTGTAAAATGTAACTAAAATCTTGCATTTGAATATAATTTATTAATTGTGTAATTAATGTGTAATTTCAATAAATACTCAAAGTTTTTCTTTTCAGTGTAAGATCAAAGAATATGTTTATTATAGACGGATACAACTTTGTGTCAACTTGTATTTAGAGCAATGATATATAAATCTTCACATAAAATTCATGAATGGAAATTTTCAAAGTAAAATGAAAATTCTAAATGAAATAAAATTTGCAGTACAATTTATTATCTTTATAACTAGATTTTTTTCTTACTCTGAGTTAGTTACATAATAAAACATGATTGAATGGCACTATTTTTACACATTGAACCACACAGTAACTAAAGATTAAACAATTTAATATTAATCATTATAATTATGCATTATTTTATATATTTAAGAGACAATTACTCTTGTTAGTTTTGCAATTGTGCCCAAGGTAAATAGAAAAAGTCTAGTAAAATCATAATCTAAACATAGAAATTCAATAAATAATTGAGTTAGTAAAAGGTGCTGCTATAAATAAAAATTGCATTGATCATTGATCATTAAACTCAAGTTCAATTTTTTGCATATTTACAATAATCTTATATAACAAACTCAGGTAAAATCCATAATAAATGAATGTTGCCATAATATGTATGGAACATCATGTAGTAATGTTTATTTTTTATTCTATAAATTTAAGTCATGAATTTTATAAAAGCAACTCTATTAATGAAACATAACTTAAAAGAATTTTAACCTTTTGAATCAAATGTAATTTCAATTCTTTTGAAAGCTTTTTGATTTTGGGTAAAACATTATTTAGATTACCACTAATATTTTCTATATTAGAAACATTTAAAAGATACATCCTCCCTAATTATTCAAGTGAGTCGGCTGTGGCTGGCCTCATGAAACTCGACAAAGTACACAGAGAGTTAAGTACCCAGGTTATGAGAGAAATGTTGCGATGACCTCTGATATTACATTGCAAAAATAGCCTTAGACTGTCCTAATAAAAACTACCCCTTAGTTGTCCAAGATACGTTTGAACATTATTGATATTTTTCTTCTTCAGTATACTATGCAATTGTGTATTACATTTCCTTGGTTAACAAAGCTAAGACTGCTTTATGTCTTCCTCCTTTGGTTTAGCTTCCTATGTTCATAATATTGCTTGTGACTCTTGTGAAATGCCCCCATCACCCTTGCCTCAACACTGCCTACTGCAATCTGTCTTCAACAGTCTCGCCATTGTTATATCTCTAAGGTACATAAGTGGCACATTTTATAGTACTTAATTTCAGCCAGTATCTTCTTACAAATTCATAAACTTCCTTTGAAAATTAAGTCTACTTTTTCCCCTCCATGTGTCTTTTCAGTTAGACAGAAATATAAGTAACACTTGCATACAACAGGATCTTTTGTATCTTTTTTTTATTTTATTTGAAGAGAAAAAACTAAACAAAACAAAACAAAACAGAATAAAGGGTAGTAACAATACAGAATTCCAAGGAAAAAAGGAAAAGAACAAAAAAACCACTAAGAAATCATTACTTGATAAATTGCATACTGACATCTTGGAAATAGTTGTTCAAATTACAAAATTAAAACATGCAAAGTAGACATTCAAACAAAGAGACTGTCAACAGTTCTGCTCCACGATCTAACAAAAACAGTAATATGGTCATCCATCTTACACACTTAAGCTTACAGACGATTATATCAAAAAGGTAAAATTAAACACAACAAAACAGAACAAAGCAGATCACAAGAAAGCAATGTCAAAGACATAAATTTCAAAGCAAGACAATTGGAGATATTCACTGTCTATCATATTGACTCTTGTTTTCTTCCAAATAGTTGTCCACATCTTCACAAACAGGGAATTCACATGAAACAACATAGTATGGAACTGATCTGAACAGGAGGAGGAACGCATTTCAGGTCTTCAAGACCAGACAACAGGGAAGCCAAGAATGGATGTCATAGTGTCTCTCATTCTCTTCAAAGCAACTGTCCGTACCTTCATGTACGTTGAACTTAAACAAAACAAAACAAAACAAAACAAAACAAAACAAGCTATAATCACTCTGAACAAAGAGTGACAGTATTGATGGATTTCACATCATGATGCTATGGAATCAGCACTGGGTACTGTAGTGTCTCTTTCTCTTCAAGGTAGTTGTTCATTTCATCATGTGTTATATAATTGGTTCTCATCAACTGTTTATAAGCTCTACACATGCATGAGTCTCTAAATGTACATCTATCATTATTGTATTAGAGGGAAAAACAAAACAAAGCAAGACGAAACAAAACAATTCCTAGAAAAGCATGAAATGAAAAAGTCATAGAAAACCACAATACAGGGTAATCTACAATGGTTACCATGACGTCTCAGCAGTATATAACAACATTAATAAAAATGAAGCATTGGATACATTGTAAGACTTTAAAAGCAGGTAATAATCAAACCAGAGTGTGTATCTTAGTGAATCTTGTCATCTTCAGTGTAGTTGCCTATACTCTTAGACTTGATAATATCAATCATAACTGATTTGAATAACATCAGTCAATACAAAACAGCAATCTAACAAACCAAATTCAAATAAGACCAGTCATAAAAAGACAGTGTAAGTTACACAGGGCTTCAGATTAAATTGATAGGAAATTAAGGATGATTACCATGATATGTCCTGCTATTTTGGGGGTAGTTTACCATGCCCTCAAATCTAGTGTAAGTAGACAAACTGGAACAGCATGTAATCCATCCAAATAGAGTGATGAGAATAATGTAGATTTTAAATCTTGTTACCCTATTAACAATATCCTCTGCTTTCCTTTTTGGACAATTCCTCCCCTTTCACTTCCACAGGGTGCAATACCCATTTTGGGTCCACCAACTCCCTTGGTTTTAAGATTGGGGGGAGCAATCCTAGCTGGTTATTTATCCTATTTATCCTAACTCTTTATCCTATTTATCCTAACTGGTTCTGAACCTTCTGACTCTTGGGCTTGATCTTGAGTTGTATTCCTTTATCTATAAAAATGTCAAGATTTTCCTTAATTATAGCTGAGTAGTTCTCTACTGCACAAAAGTATCATGTCTTTTCAACCTATCTGCAGGTGCTGGTCGAGTTGCCCCTATTTCTCTCTGTTTTCCTGTCACATAGAGCATAGTTTTCTCATATTTGACTTTCCATCCATAAACCCTCTTTTAGGTTAATTATGTTTCCTATACAGAGCATCTTGATGGACCCTATCTCCTGATCTACTCTGCCTGTGTTTCTTTTTGTTAATATGTCAAGGCCATCTATGTTAGAGATTATAGACAATTTTCTCTGCCTCATTTCTGCTATTCTGTTTTTCTGCCATTGATTGTCTATTTTTCTCTTTCATTCCACTGTCTGCCCCATTCATTGAGGCCTCTTTGCCACTGTTACTGAAATACTCATATTCTTTTTCTCTCTCTCTAGAATGTGTTTCAGTATTTTTTGTAATGTTGGACTGGTGGTCACAAATTCTCCTAGTTCCTCTTTGTCATGAAAGTATCTTGCTTCTCCATTAATTTCTAGAGAGAGTTTTGCAGGGTACCTCAATCTGGGCTGGAGGTTATTTTCTTTCAGGGCTTGAATTACTTCTCCAAGCTCTTCTTCATTTGATGGTCTGTGTGGAGTTGTCTGCCCTGATTTTGATGGGTTTTCCTTTATAGGTGATCTGTTTCTTTTCTCTGATGGCTTTTAATGTTCTGTTGTTATGGCCCTGAAGCAAGGCCAGCAGATTGCTATAGCTCCTGGTTTCAAACAGGAGCCTAAAGAGAATTCTTTCTGTGGTCTGATGGCCATTTCAGAACTTTGGAAATGTAATGATCAATGCATCAGAAAGAAATATCAGGTGAGTATGGCGGACTTTGGGGGGGCCTGCAGGGTAGTGACCCTAGCACCTAGGGACCTGCACTGTGCAGTTGACTCGGGGTGCTGGGAGAACGAGGAGCTCCACCCCTCTCTGGGGGTCGACCAGGAGTGTGGCAGACTTTCGGTGGCCTGAAGGAGAGAGACCCTGCTGTGTCAGGACCTGCACTGTGTGGTTGACTCGGGGTGCCAGGAGAACAAGGAGCTCCTTCCATCTCTGGGAGGTGGCTGTGAGTGTGGCCGACTTTCAGCGGCCTGAAGGAGAGAGACCCTGGTGCCTTGGGACCTGCACCATGCAGTTGACTCGGGGTGCTGGGAGAACAAGGAACTCCTCCCTTCTCTGGGGGGGGGCAGCTGTAATCCTGCTGGTGGGCAGGCTGAGAATCAAACATCTCATGTCGTCCTGTCCCAGGTCCCCCCCCCCCAGCAAGTGGGAGCCAGTTAACTACACATCTTGTGAAAAAATTGGCTGTGGTATTTCAAATGAGCTCCCCATATGCAAAGATATGGACAACCATTTGGAAGAAAACAAGAGACAATATGACAGATAGTGAAGATCCCTGGTTGTATAGCTTTGGAATTTATGCTTTCTTAAGTCCCGTTCTGTTCTGTTTTGTTGTGTTTAATTTTACTCCCTTTAAAATAAAATTAAAATATATATATGTATTATATATAATATATATATATTATATATATGTATTATATATAATATATATATATATTATATATATATATGAAAAGAAAGTGCTCTAAAGGATATAACTGAATGTATGTTTAAGTGTATAAGATAGATGACCACATTACTGTTTTTGTTGGATTGTTGAGCAGAACTGTTAATAGTCTCATTGTTTGAATGTCTACTTTGTGTGCTTTAATTTTTTAAGTTGAACAACTATTTCCAATGATGACAGTATGTAACCTATCAAGTGGCAATTTCTTAATGTTTTTGTGTTTGTTTTGTTGTTTTTGTGGTTCTTTTATTTTTTTGCCTTTGGAATTCTGTATTGTTGCTACCCTTTTTCTGTTTTGTATGGTTGTTTTCTTTTTTGTTTTTTCTCTATAAATAAAATTTTTAAAAAATTCTGTTCTTATATTGAATTTTTCGGATCTTGATTATTGTGTGTCTGGGTGTAGCTCTGGGTGGCTGGAGTTCTGTATGCTTCACACATCTGCATATCATTACCTTTTGTTATGCTTGGGAAGTTTTCCTTAATTATTTCTGTGAGTAGCCTTTTGCAGTTCCTTTGTTTTGACTCCTGCTTCTTCATTCACATGTTTTATTCTTAAATTGTAGATCTTCTTGTTGTCTTCTAGCCCCTGTATTGTTACTGCCTGTTTCCTTGTTATTTTTATGAGATCTTTCCTTTCATGATTACCATTGCAAGCCTGTCTTCAAGTTTTGATAGTCTATCCTTAGTTTCTTTTAAGCAGTTTTGCCAGCTTTCAATGGAGTTTTTAGCTTCCTGATAATCTCTTTGAATCTACTTCATGTATTCTAGGTTTTCTTTATATTCTTCATTGAATGTTTCTCCTTCTTTTCTGTTCCTCCATTCGTCCATCTGTGTCTTCTTGAGAGGTGCTTAGCCTTTCTTTTGTTAATCTACTTATATCTTCTGTAGCTTGAATTAATATTTCAGTTTTGGACCTGCTTATGAGGTCCTGAAGATATCTCTTTATGTCCGCTGACTCTGTGTTTGATGTTGCATGTTTGCCGTCCTCAATCTCTTTTGTGTTTACCTCTCCTGATCAGTATTCTCAGGGTTGGGGACTGGGGGCTGTTTCTTATTTCTCTCATCATGTTTTTGGTTCCTTCAATACAAGTGTATAGTGTAATTCCCAGCCCCTTTCCTTGTTGGTTATGGTTCTTCTGAAGCACACAGGCTAGGGGTTTCTGCCCTCTCCAGTCTACTTTCAAAGACTGAGGTGCAGGCAGGGGCAGTGTGCACTGGCTCCTCCCCTCTGGGCCAGTCAACCTTTGTAGGCCTTCACTGCTTCAGTGTGCCATGCTTAGAGAATTTGTTTGGGATGACCCACTGGGTCCTGGCCAGGGGCACAACCCAGGCCAAGCAGATCCCACCAATGTGCTCTGCAAGTGGAGCAACCAACTGAAGCCACTTCCTTAATGAGTTAGGACTATCCTGCCCAAATCCAACATGTTGTCGATCTCGTCACCCCATTCCCATGGGAGGGTCTTATTCCCAGCACTCACCATGATTTAATGTTGGTCCCACTCTGGCTCAGCCCTCACCAGGCTCTCCAACATCCGACTTCAATGCAGCTGTGGCGCAAATCCATGGCAACTCTGGGATAGTGGTGTGCAGTTCTGGTTCTGGGTGAGTCACGCAGGGCAGCTCAGCTCCACGCATGGGGCCATTCAACCAGTCGCATCAGCACAGGTTTGGATGCTCAGGTCGATCTGGGGCACAAATTCAGGTGGCTCAGTGAGAGGGCCTTGCTAGCTGATCTTAGCTTTTCTAATGGTAGCCCTGGGACTTCATATTTGAGCAGCTTGTTTCCCTTCAGTTTCTTCCTGGGTTGAGAGAATCAATCTCCCTCTGTTTGGGTCTCTCCAGGGTGTTCTATTCTGGCATCTGAGCTGTCTCTCTCAGAGAGGCTCTGTATCCTGCTGTCTACTGGTCCACCATATTTTTCTCTTTCATCTTTTGTATCTTATGTTTTTGATTGATATTTCATTTGCTTGCTTGTTTTGTTATTTCCTGTCCTACAAATCTCTCACTGAATAAAGAATAGTGCAGAGAGAGTATGCACTTTTCTAAATTTCATCTTGCTATTGGTCAAATCCTGCAAAAGTGTAGGAAAAAAAATGAAAATGAAAGGAAGAGGAAAAAGCAAGTTTGTGGAGGCCATATTTAACATGCTAATAAATGACTAAATGTTGTAAACTGTCTTTTTATTTATTGCCCATCCATTGCAGGACTTTTACTCTGTTGCACGAGATGGCTTAGTAGTTGCTACTGAGCTGTAAGATTATGTGCTTTAAAGTGGGAGACTTTCTTGCATTTATTGTGACAGACTTTGGCTTTGACAGTATGGGATGGACTGACACAGACAAATATAGATATTTGTTAAGTAAGCATTTCACAAGATCATTTAGGGGGTTAAAAGGATTGACTGGAAGAGAAAAGTCTCTGTTAAATGCCCACAATCCCCAAGTACAAGTACAAAATCCTTAATACAGATCAAATGACTTAAAGGTGTTTCTTTTTATTCATTACATTTAATGAGTCTGTTTCTTTCTGTGTTTTGGTAAAATGATGTTTCTTATATCAATTTTTTTGATGATTAAAGATATACGAATACATTCTTCATGGTATTTTTCTTTCAACTATGTTTTATTTTAAGTAAGCGGATATCTTTGGGGTAATGTTCAATCATGAAAACTTAGAAATATTATAATTAAGGTAATCCCATGAGATAATTCAGTTATTTGCACTCCTCAGGGTCTGCACACAAGACCAAGAGTAATCAGGTATGCATGCATCTCTCTGTTCTGTGTACTTTGTGACAAGTGGAATAGTTTAACTTTTTGTCCTATACTCCATGCAACATCCGTGGAGAAAAGTTTTAGCATGCAAAACTTAGTGAGGCAGCAATGTAAGGAGAGAAGATGTACCTAGTAGATGAATTTTAGTCTCCTATCAGGGTTTGCTTCTGTTAGTGACTTTTAAATAAACATTTAGTAACCAACATTATCTTTAAAAATGTTGAAAGATACCACTTTTGGAGAAAAGACTTTGAGAAAACTATTTAATATGGTCTCTTTTCTCTATCCTCATGTGCTACCTAGACAAGCATAAACTTTGAAGTAACTAACCTTATTTATAATGATTGTTGCAAATATCAGTGTAATAAAGGAAACCACTCCATTGTTTGTCTCACTGCAAATGCCTCTAAATAAGAGCACCTAAACTTTACTTGAGAAAAGTTATACCTTGCACAAATATATTCTTTAAAATACTAAATCATTACCAAATATTATGTTTGCCTAATAAATTACTCTTTATTTTTCCAGACAGCTAAATTATTGCACAGATTTTGGCTCTTCAAACTTCACATATTAATCCATTCTTTCTCCCAAACACCAAATAATTATCTTGACATTCTCAGCTCATAATGTTAAAATATTTTATTGGAAAAACTAAAAGTATCTAATCTGATTTTCTCATTTTCCTAAGTACAAATTCTACATTATCTGAAACTGTATTTTCTTTCACTCTACATGTTCTAGTTAAAGAAATGTCTCATTTTCTTCAGAATTTACTTTCTTGATTTTTGCTCTGGATTGCATCTGCTATAATCTCCTCTGAAATGTTTGCTGCTGCATTTTAACTTTCTTTTTCTTTATTTTTTTTCTCTTTTTAAGATTTCAATTTTTTTATTTTTTAAAAAAGAAAAACGTTAGCACATGTTTGTAGTACATAATGACTGCATTGCTTTTGAAGAGTATTTTCACATTATCATGAATAGATATTTCTTAGAAGTAGTACAAATGAACAGTAAATACATGAAAAAAAGTTCAACAGTTCTGCTCATTAGAAAAATACAAGTTAAAACAGCATTGAGATTCCATCCTACTCCAGAAAGAATCACTATCATCAAGAAACCAAATAACTGGTAAGGATTGTTTTTAGATGTCTCCCAAAGCTTCGTGCAGTCTGGGTGAGTCTTTTTCAAAAGTGGCTGGTTCTGTACTACGTGATTGATTCATGGTGCAATGCTAGAAATCAGGGCCTTGAATTTGAGGGTGTGTGATTATTAAATCAGCCCACTGGTTGGTTTCACACTGCCCTAATACTGGTAGCCAAGATAAAAGGTACATAAAGAAGTTGCTAAGGTTGCTTGCTTGCAGTGCGACCTCTGTCTACCGTGCGATGCTTCTCCTCTGTGCTGCCTGTGTGCCACGGCACCCTGCTTGTAGCCACCTGACTATGGGCTGTGTGTAAACAAGAAAGAAGTAGCTAAGACAGAATTTGACAATGGAAGTGGAGTCATTGCTGTGACTATACCTGATCATGTGACTTAGGAAACTTGGCACTGACTTGTGGGAAAGGACAGATTTTGAAAAGGTTCAGAGATGCCAGTTGAAAAAGTAGAGCTGGAATGCCTTAAACTGTGTTTGATGGGAAATTCCTCTCAGACCTCTGAAGACCACAATGCTGATAGAAAAGCTGCAGTAAAGACCAGGCGTGAGAGGTTTCTCCCAGGAAGAAGCACTGCGTTGCTTGTTGAATTCCAGATGATGTGTGTTATGACCCAGCAGGAAGTTTGTCTGCATTCCGCTCTTGTCCAAAGACTTTGCCTGAATCTGAGATGAAGGGCAGTGGAAGTTGCTAAGGTCCCTTGCTAGGTAAGCTAGCTCCTGTCCATTATAAACCTTTTGTCCTCTTGGATGCCATGCTACCCTGACTTGTGACCAGCCAATTACCAACTTCAGCCTCTGCAAGCGGTGAGCTAAATAAGCTTTGCCTCTTAACTTTGAATGTTGGTTATTTTGTCTTTGCAACAAGAAAAGTAACTAAGACAATAATGCTGGTTAGGAAGAGATGGGACAGTGCAGGAGAGGACACTTCTAAATTCTTTGTGAGAATGTAACTGAATATAACTATTATAGAAATCAATATGGAGAGTTCTTAAACACTAAAACTACAAATTCCACTCAACCTTGTTACTCCCTTCTTTTTTGAACTGTTTTTTGAAACTTTTAAAAAAATTATTTTAAAGAGAATAAAACAAAATAAACACACAGTAAAGCCAATCAATACAAAATAATGAAAGCAGTACAGGACTTCAAAACAAGACAACTGAAAATCAGCAATGGCTATCATAATGCCTCTTGTTATCTTCACAATGCCTGTTCATAACACCAAACATTATAAAACAGAACAGAATAAAACTAATTAAAACAAAACAAAGTGATACATGACATTAAACAAGACAATAGGAAATCAACCATGGCTACCATAATACATCTAGTTATCTTCAAAATAACTTCCCATACTATCACACATAATAAAATCAAACAAAACAAAATAAACAATACAGGACTTCAAACAAGAGGAAATTAACAATGGCTGCCACCTTCCCTCATACATTTCCCCCCCTTTCACCTCACAATATCTGTTGTACAATTTGGATCCCACTAACTTAGTTTTTTTTACTAAGGAGACAACGCGATGCTCACCCATGTGAGTCTGAACCACTTCACCACCCAAAAGCATGATCTCAAGTTGCATCCATTTACCTACAAGAGCCTCAAGATTATCCTTTATAGCTGAGTAGCTTTACATTGTATAAACATACTGTATGTTTTATTATTCATTCTGTGGTTGATAGGCAAGTTGCCCCTGTTTTTTATTTTATTTTATTTTATTTTGGGTCCTGGTTCCATGAAGCATTGTCTTTTCTCTGACCTTTACTGCATGAATTTCTTTTTGAGTCAGATGTGTTTCTTGTGTACAGAATATTGATGGATCTAGTTTTCTTATTCACTCTGACTGTATTTCTTTCTATCGGTGAATGGGGAGCATTTACATAAATAGTTACGACCAACATGCACTAGCTCATCTCTGCCATGCTATCCTCCTCCTGCTATTGGCCCCCCTAATTTCCTCCTCCATTTAGTTGCCTGCCCTGCTCAGCAATCTCCCTTTGCTGCTGTTCCTGGAACCATTCTCATTTTTATCTCTACATAGAATATCCCTTAGCACTCTCTGTAGGGTTGGTTTGGTGGTCATGAATTCCTTCTGTTGTTCCTTATCATGGAAGTGTCTTATTTTTCCATCAATTTTGAAAGATAGCTTTGCAGGGTAGATCAATCCGGGTTCAAAGTTGTTTTCTTTCAGGACTTGAAACACTTTACTCCAAACTCTTCTTGACTTGATGATATGTGTTGGTAAGTTTGCTGTGATTCTGAGTTTTCCTTGATAGGTGATCTGTTTCTTTTCTCGAACAGACTTTAATATTCTGCTCTTGTGCTGAATTTCTAGGATCTTGACTATACATCTAGATGTAGATTTATTTTGGTTATGGCTGGTTGAAGGACTATATGCATCATTTATGTGTATGTTAGGTCCTTTTCCCATGCTTGGCAAGTTTTCTGCTACTGCTTCTGTATGTAATCTTTTTATATCATTTGGGTTGATCCCTGCTTTTTTGTTGACACCTATCAATCTTAAATTATTTTTATTTGCATTGTCTTGCAGCCGTTGAATTATTTCCTGGTGCTTTGTCTTTTAGTACTTTTTTTTTTTTTTTTGGTACAGGGGATTAAACTCATGATTGTCAGGCAGGCACTCATGCCACTGAGCTAAATCCCCAGCCTACCTTGTGATTTTTAAGAGATCTTTCCTTTCACAATTGCTAGCTACACTCTTCTCTTCAAGGACTGAAAATCTATCTTCACTTTCTTTATAGAAAAAGTGATTTTTCCAGCTTCCAATGGAGTTTTTAATTTTCTGGATATCCCTTTGAATCTGTCACATGCATTGTAATTTTTCCCTATGTTGTTCATTTAAGGTTTCCATAATTTTCCTATGCTCCTCTTTTTATCTATGTCTTCTTTAAATTTGCTCAGCAATTCTTTATCTTTGTCGCTTCTCTTATCTGAGATATTATTTCTGGTATGACTACATTTATAGCCTCATGGAATTGTTTCTTTACTTCAGTTGCTATCCTTTAGAAATTGCATATATATAAATTCCAATTTCTTTCATGTCTGTGTCTCCTAGACTACTTCAGTGTGGGCTAGAGGTCAGAGATTGCCTTTTGCTTCTTTGTGGTGACATTTTCTTAGGTTCCACCAGACATCCTAGCTGTGGGGTCCCAAGCATTTTCCACAATGGCTTCCCATCTGCAGTATAGGGGAATGGGCCAGACATCTGGGTTTCTCCTAACCTGGGTTCCCAGGGAGGCCATGGGGTGCAGGGCAGGCTTCTCCAGACACGTGTGGCTACACCGAGACTCCCCTGATGGCAGCCAGCTTGCAGGTGCTTGGCTAGCGGCTTTTCCTGGCCTGTGCTGGTTACCAGTCCCAGTAGTGGCGGCAGGCTCAAAGGGCACAGCTGCATGTTTTTCCCCGACCACTCTAGCTAATGGTCCTGAATGGCGGCCAGTGGGCTCTTGGTGTTGATACCTAAATACTCCTGTCTCTCTGAAACCAGAAGCTCAGAGGGTCCCTCCTAACCTAGTTCCTCTTTGGGAGCCTCAGGCCAGTAACAAAGCGCCTGGTGTTTCAGTTCCTTATTTAAGGGGATCCCCTTGACGTCGAGAGCAGATGTCACCTGGCTGCCAGGAGGCTGGCAGGTGAGGAAGTTGCACTCTTCCGTAGGCGCCGCAGAGCAGGAGACCCCACTAGGTGGCAGGCGGCGTTCTTCCCTGCCTCAAGGAGAGTGCTGCATTACCGCTATGTAGGAATGGCAGGTCCCAGGCCTCCTGGGACCCGCAGCACCGTGGAAAGAGCGGTCTGTCTCCGCGAAGTGGCTCTAACGAGGCCTCAGCGGGTAAACCCTTCTGCTCCGGGCCTGACCTACCTACCGCACGCCATGCAGCGAACTCACACCGCGCGCCCTCCGCAAATGACCTCCCTTCTTTCCCTAAGAATTAAAGACATCATGTTACAGTAACCACACAGTTTTCATTTCTCCCTCTTCCTTGTAATGCTTCCACCATTGCTGAAATTAAAACAAAAGTTTCTTAAATGAATGCAAGTTTCGAGAGTAAAACTGAGATTCTCTGCCTCCCTCTTTAAAAAAAATTTGTTTTTGTTCATGTCTCTGCTTTACTATTTTGATTTTTCTACCCATTCTTCATTGTTTTCATTCTCCACTCTGATAACACTATTTGTTTTTCATCATAAAGCAGATTACCAACTCTATAAAATAATTTGTCTATTTGCCTTATAATAGTAACTTCAAGGTGAAGAATGTTAGGGATATACACCTAAATACTTAATTATAATATTTGCAAATTAAATGAAGGGTGAGTTCATGAAGATTATTTTTACAAAAATTAAAGTCTTTCTGCTATCCTTTATGAAAACTTCATATATGATGTAAAATTAAGAATTCTAACAAAGGAAATTCTGAAAAATACTGAAAATTATGAAGGATAATTTTTTTAAAAGCATGTCAATTCTACATAGAGATTACCATGCTTAATACTTCAGGATTTCATTATATTATTTTTCAAAATATTTGTACCATGTATTTTAATTCCTTCATGTTACCACTTCATCATATAGTCTAGAAATTTCTTCTTCCAAGCAGTTTGATGAATATAATTTTAATGATTATGTTATAATTAATATTGATATGTTGTAATTTATTATTTCCTTATTGTAGACATTCAGTTATCCTCTGTTCAACTATTTTAATGAATGTGTGGATGTATATTTCTTTTAATTAGTTGATTACTCAAATTATTTTTGGTACTCTGTTGTCTTAGTTACTTTTCACTTATTAGTGCTACAAAAATATTCTACACCCAAAGTTAAAGAGGGAAAGACTTATTTAGCTCACAGTTTATAGAACTTTCAGTTTGTATTGGCTAGCTCCCAAAGTTCCTGGTGGCAGAAGACAGGAAAGCAACCTCTTCTGTCCATTGTATTGTATGCAGGCTCCCTGCCCTAGCAAGTGTAGCATTCACATCTTAATCTCAACACTGGACCTTGAGTCAATCACAAACTCTTAGGCTTTGAAAAAGCCTGAGATTGGGTGAGGGTTTGGGGTACATCTAGACACACACTGTACCATAGAACCTCCAGCACACTCAGCATTATCTCTGCCAGAGTTCCATCCCCAACACTGTCTTGGAGGCATGAATTTTTTTTAGATTTGTTTTGTCTTTGTGTTATTTTTTAATACAGACCCCAAAATAAAGCATCTTGAATCAAAACATACAAGTGGTGATATTGTAAACTTGCTTAACAATATTCGTAACAATTTATATTCTACTAATACTTACATGAATGTATGAAATGCTTTATTCTTCTTGGGCTTGAGTATTCTCATTTCTATAAAAACAATTTGACTAATGAAAATAATATGATCATTTAATCAATGTGTCACCAGTGTCTTCTAAAACTTTCATAGCTTCTATATATTCCATGAATGGTTTTGTTTTTGTAGGTCAATTTTTTATGATTTGTTTTCTTACACATGGAGAGTTAACTCTTCCTTAATGGTCTCATTAAAGTGAGAATATCCAAAGTTTACATTCACTTTAATATTTCCTTGTTCATTGTCTATATTTAATCATATACATTGTCAAATGTCATTTTATATTTAATATACACAGTCAATTGCCATTTATTTTAAAAATAATGTGATATTTCAAAATACATTTAGAAATTTGATGTTTATTCATATGCTACATTTATGAAGTTACTTTCATTTCATGTTTAAATTTTCAGTAAACTATATTTTCAGCTGAACGATATAAGAAGAATTAGGAATTTAGTAAGTTCATGAAATTAATATGTGCAATAGCACAATTGCAGTTACTTGACCCCTAAGTTTTAGGTGATTATTTCACTCAAAATTGACTTTCTAATTCAAGAATTTCTTTTTTTGAAATGTAAAGGGGCAATACAAACTGAACAAATCTGTTTCCATAGTTATTCATAATTTATGATTCTTCTTTTTCTTTTTAATTTCCTATATTTTCTCAAAACTCTGTTCCAATAGCTGCAAAATTGAATGTTGCTGTAGTCAGGGGTTGTGAGGAGAACAATTAGAATCAGGACACAGAATTTATGATATTATTTTATGGTAGTAACCCAGAGTTAACACAAGAAAGTGTAGGAAATCTATCCACAACACCAAAGACACAGAATATTTAGCCAACGGCCTGAATCCCACAGCAATATCCCACATGAGTGCAGATGAAGACACAGAACCCATGACAATGCCTCCCACAAGTCCAACTGGAGGTCTAGAACCCACGAGAAGGACTCACACTAGTCTGATTTATGGATCCATGCTGGGAAGACCCAAAGGTCAGCGGTGGAAGCTAGAAAATCTATGCCAGAAGGGTGAAGGAGCTGTGCTGTTAGGTTGAGGCTCTACACTGAGGCTACACTGAGGCTCTTCTTGGCTCTACACTGGAGCCAAGAAGTCACACTCAAAACAAAGGCCAGGACTGTCCTGAAAAGCACCACAGCCATCCTCAGTAACACGAAGGGCCCCGAGCTCCTCCGATGATAAGCATCGTCTAGTACATGCCAGAAAGCCAATATGATGAGTTTCACCTGGAGATTAAACAGCACACATTTTCCCCTCCAGAGACAGGAAGCCATGCTTGATGTAGGGACCAGAGCTCCCCCAATGTGAACCACAGCCACTCTTAAACAGCAAGATCCCAAGCTCCTCCGATGACAATGGTTGAACTCATACTGGGGAGGCTGATCATGATAAGCGCCTCCAGTAAAACCAATGGCTCAAACAGCAACATTTAGAAAAACCCACAATGCCTCACTCTGCTTCTCCATGTCTCTATTTATGCTGGCAACGTTCCTCAGGTAGAATATCTACACTCAGCACCATGCTGATTTAATACTACTGGCATTAAGTTGACCACAAGTTTTCAATCCATAACACAAGTAATTGAATGAAGGAAAAGTGAGCAGTACACTAAAGGATAGTGTAAGGAAAGTAGAAGTGTTTATGCATCCCTGTACCTGAAATGATCAACAAGAGAATTGGTATATAAAAGTAGTTAACAGGTTGTTTTTATTTTTGTAGAGTATAGTCACCAAAGTCCTTTTACATCACTTCTGATGCTTATTTGATAAAGTATCTCTTGTTAAGGTGACAGAAAAGTAAGCTTTGAGAAAATTTGGAATTGATGCAGTAAAAAGTAAAAGGATAATGAATTTGAACAAGTGGACAACAAAGAGTTAGTTGTTAGCCCCATAATATTATAAATCAGTGAACAGAGGCATCTACCACCCTGCTGCATTGTAAAAGCCTCTGTTCCCTATCTTTACAGGAAGTGTATTTTACCTACAGTTTTGCTCTTAGTCGGTCAATCACATCTGATTTTGCCATCATCCTCATCGCACATGCCTAAAATGGAGATTTAATATCCTAAATAATATTCATCATATTTCCTGTCGCATCCTGATGGATATCATACATTTACATTTGACTCAGATGGCTGTCAAATTAAATGCAATAATTTAGATTCATTGTAGTTTAATTACATCTAAAGACAAAAGACAAAAAATTAATCATTCTTTTTCTTAATTTGACCTAGTTTCTTATTAAGATAGTACTTTGTCTTACATTTCACTTTTATTGAACCTTCTATGTGATGTTACTTCCTAGTTAGAATGATGGAACATTTTTTAGAAATATGTTAATTCAATAGCAAAGGGTTATATATTTTTTGAGAGTTTTACAAACCTTTTTTTTTCTTTCTTTAGATTGCACTGTTTCTAACAGCATCTTTTAGCTCTAAAAGCTCAATATATTTCCTTTGTATGCATTTCTCTTCCCCTTTTTTCTATAGTTTTCAATCTTAAATTGAGATTATTAATATCTATTTAGCATAGCTTCCTCTGATTTCTGCTACAAATATAAAATGTCTTTGAAATCCAAAAGGATATTTAAAGAGCAGTTCTTAAACATAGAAAGTATTGCCCTCTTTTGTCTTCCACATCACATGATAACATTTATTTTTTTCTAAATATTCTTTTCCTTGAAACCTAAAATGGACTCATGACCTCACACTTGCCAGGTAGGCTCTGTGAAGCTGAGCTATATCCCTGCCCCTCTACATAAATATTTTCACAGTGGTTATTTCTAAGTTTAATTCAAATTAATTACTATAGGAAATTTAAGCTTTGTATAAAAATATTTATTGAAGATAAGTTAATTCTCAGTATATCAACATTTTGCCCACTTGATGAAGAACATTCTCACAGAGTATTGAATCATTGGTCATTATAGTGGAAATATCATACAAATGCTGTTCAGAAGAAAAAAGTGCAAGTAAATATTCATAAAAATCACTCAATGGCACTAGGAAATAAAATGAAGTCACTTGCCAAAATGGAGTATGCCATATTTTTTCTTGTAACATTTAAAATATTTAACTTGTAGCATTTAAGATGCGAGCTGAAGGTAGAGAAATGGAAAGAAAGAAAAGAGAGAGAAAGAAAAGAAGAAAAATTTCTCTTCCATTCTTTGAACATTGGCTCTGTTCTGAGTCTGTTTGTTACCACTAGGCCAGACCATTGATGAGTCTTTTGCCATTGTTTGCTGCTTGCACTGAACTTAGAGATTATCCAGATGTGAACATTTAGGGTATCTTGGATATTTCTTCTGAGGAAGAATTCTGTCTTGGGTAGCTCATATGATTTCACAAAATCTCTAGCTCTCTAGTATATGCAGACACTTTTCAATTTCCCAAACTCTTTTTTGCTGATTCTCACAGCTTTTAGTGCTGTTTTGAATGCCTGGGGATTCTAATCTTTTGACTCTACTGTGTGTTATTCATTAAGTTTACAGTACTTTTTAGCAATATCTGCAGTTTTTCACATTGCATCCATCCTAGTTAAACAAAACAAAACCAATAACATGTATTAGTTCAAGTTTTCCCTCTTTTTCTTTGGTTAGTGCTGCTCTAATGGAATGTCCCAGATAGAGTGAATTTTTTTTTTATTAAACTGGGGATTGAATTCACAATCTTGTGCTTTCTAGACAGGCACTTATGTTGCTGAACTAAATTCCCAGCTAAAACACGGTAATTTATAATGAACACAAATTGATCGTTCTGGAGGCTGGGGTTCCAAAGTCAAGGCACTTGTGTCCAGTGATAACTACTCTTTTTTTTTAATTTAAGATGGATTTGTAGCTGTGTCTTCACATGGTAAAAAAACCAAGCAAAAGTGAAGTGTATTTCAGCTTGATTAATTATTAAACCCATTCTCATCATAATGCTATAAATCTTTTCATGAGAACAAAGCTCTTATGGTTCAATCACCATTTTAAGATTCCACTCCTGAGTACTGATACGATGCTAATTAAGTCTCAATGTGAAGATGGGATGGGACAAAGATTCCAACCATAGAGTCTGCTGTGATCTCTTCAGCACTCAGGACCATGACACCATCCTGGGAACTGAGCAGCCATCCTTAATAAAGCAGCGGCACTATGAATGGCGTTGAACCAAGGCAAATGAAAACATTACAGTCTCCCAGTTTTCAACTTGCATTTCCCTTGAGTCACCATTTGCTTGGTTGCTGAAAACTTCTGTTTTCACATTTTGATAAAATTGGCACTGACAAAAAAAGTTTTTTGCTGAAGTTTTTTTAATTTTCCATGGATGTATTTATGTTTGGGATTGGTATTTCCCCACTTTAACTGAAAGTCCCACCCACTTTTTTATATTTCTAGCATATTTAAAGTTGAATCATAAAAAAATACTGTGGGCTTTGTTCTCACAGGTGGGTACATCAGTGGGAAATTCCTCTGATCTTATTAGATTTCATTTCATTTTATTTTGCTTTCTGTATTTTTAGGGCATGGTTTTTTAAGATAGTCTATTTTTCCCAGATATTTAGTGTTTTGTCTCTTTTGAGTCTCAAATACAGAGGACCCTTGTGTTACAAAGGCCTCCCATATAAACAACTGGAATATTAGATTTAACTTAGGGAAAAAGTCTTGAGTTATGACCTGCATTCCAGCTGCTTGTGTGATAGTAAACAAAGACTTTCAAAGTCAAAAAAGAGTATACAAGCACACATAAATGTAAATCTGAGCCCACATGCATGTATTTATGAATGGAATTTTTGTCAGTGTTTTATAAAATCTCTATGATTACTGCTATCACAATGGCTCTTAAAAAACTAGAAAAGAAGCTAAGGAAGGAATGGAAAGTGAAGAAAACAATCACATTGAAAAACAGAAGGAAATTATAGAGAAATATGAGTGGCATTCATGTGACTGATTATATCTATATATATATATTATCAGCAGGCTATATAAATATATATATATTTATATAAATATATATATATATAAATATATATATATTTATATAGCCTGCTGAAATCCACATTTTAAAAATCTTACAGAAAAAAAGCTTCATACTGCAAGGAATCCAGTGTTGCTTAAGGTGCTATTCAAGTTAGTAAGTCATGATGAACAGTACTAGAAGAGGTAGAAAGGCTGTTATTAGTGTGGATAAACAAAAGGCAAGTGACAGGTTATAGTCTTCCTGAGTATAACTTGTGAAAAAAACTAGGGCTATAAATGCAGTTCTCATAAAGTATAATCTATAACTGAGTAATAATGATGAAACATTTCATGCCAGTGAGGGTCATTTCAGAATTTTAAAGTGAGAACTTGGGTTCATAGGGTAACTAGGCATGGTAAAGAAGCCAGTGCTGATAAAAGGGTTGCTAAAAATCACATACACTACTCCAGAACAATGACACAGAGAAATGGCTTTTGCCCTTATCAAGTTTCCAACTATGATGAAACTGGCCTTTTCTGGAAGAAAATTTCCCAGAGAATATACTATACTTAGGAAGAGGAGAAAATGTCAGACCACCAGGCTATGACCGATAGGTGGTTAAACTTATTGCTATGTGCCAGTGCAGTTGGTGACCTCAAGAAAGAGCCCATTTTGGCTTACCTCTCTAAGACCACTAGAGCCATCAGAAATACGAAGTCATAAATAGCAGGCTGAGGTCATGCGCAGATCTAACTCTTAACTCCTGGATAATTTTTCTTGAGTGGATTCAGGAGACTTTCTGTATCTACAGGACAAAGATTTGACACTCAAGGCTCTCCTCATCATGGACCATGCTCCTGCTCACCCGAAAGATTTGGCAGATTTGGCAGAAGAATCGCTACGGTGCCCAGTCAAGCTTCTCCCACCTCAATCTCCTCTACAACAGCCGATGGATCAGGAGGTTAAAGCTAACTTTGAGAAGCTGCACACCAAGCTTCTGTTCCTGCACTACTTCCAGATGGTCTCAGGTACAGATTTACCCTTCAACGGTTCTGGGAGAATCAGTACAACATCCTTTCCTGTGTGGTGTTAATTGAGAAATCCCAGGCCAGTGTTTTTCTAAGGACACTGTGATCTGCTTAGAAGAACATGTGGCCTAAAAATACACAGGAGATAGACTTGAAGTCCGTGTAGAGAAGCCTATTCTTTCAGTTAACCCGATGGCTGATGACATTTTCACAATAGGAGAGCGCATCGTCTTGCATATAGACAGTGATGATTCTGAGGGACTGGTGGACGAACACTCAGAGGAACTGTCTACAGAGCAACTTCAGCATCTTCTGGGTGAGCGACACAGAATGGACGCTGAGAAGCTTTCTGAAGAGGAAGGGGAGTATCAACAGTCAGTGCAGCTCTTCTTCTGAAATAAAGGAAATCTTGAAACAATGGATAAAGCTATGAACATTTAGAGAGGACCCACACAAGGAAAAAACTACTCATTGCTTTCACTTGCTTAATACTACAGAATAGTATTAAAGGAAAGACAGAAACAGACAACCTCAGACCAGTGTCTCGTTCTGAGACCAAGTGAGCCGGAAGCAGGTCCTACTGGGCTACAGAGTCTCCCTAGGAAAGAAAGGACATCAGAGAGCTGGAATCCTGATGTTCTTGTAAAAGGGGACCCCTTCTGAGCAATAACCACCTTCCACTTCATCCTCCCTTCCTATGACTCAAAGATGTCAACTCAATTTGTGAGAACAGTATGAAATTGTTTCTGTTCAACCAGGCGCATTTTGTAACATTTTGGTGAATACATTAGGAAAATTATTGGTGTTTTTGATATATTTTACAAAGTATACAATCTGGTATTTGGGGTTTTTTTTGGTATGGGAATCGAACTCAGAACCCCATGTTTGCCAGGTAGGTGCTGTGCCTCTGATCTATATCCCCAGACTATACAATCTTTTTTTATAAAAAGTTAAAGGGGTGCTTACAGAAGTTTGAAATACATTATAGGTATTTCCATTATGTCTTACCACAAAAAAATCTTGACTTACAACCAGCTGAGTTAGAACTAGTCCTTTAAAAAAATTAAATTCACGAGGGTCCATTGTGTCTGCCATATTCAGCTGTTTCCTTTTCAATGCACATACACTTTCTTTAATCTCTGTTCATCAACTTAGACACTATCATTCTTTATTGAGTGACTTGATAAGGTCTTGCTATAGACAGGCTGAGTCCTGTTTTTTACCAAAGACTAAGAACGATTTCATACCCAGGCTTTGGAAGTTATTTCCATAGTCTTATATTATGTTTTCACCTAGTCAATATACTTTTCTGAATATCTAGCTACTACAGTAACCCTAATCTATGAGGACTTTGTCCTCACATCAGAGAGATTGCTGTTCATCTAGGGACACCTCACCTCACTGTGATAAAGGCAGTGCCTCAAGGGAAATGTGGGGGCTTTTAAAATGCTTTCCTCCAGGATTTCATCCTGTTCGCTCATACAATCTCTGATAAAAGTTGGTTTACTTTTATTGTCTGTATTTATAACCAGACACAAACGACTCTGTATGATCCAGTAGTAAAGTAAAAATAGTCACTCTCAAAATGTTTGTGCCTTTTAATTTGATAAATTTATATGAAATTATGTTCTAGAAGCAATGAAAACTTTTTATCATGATACTAACTAGAAATATTGTGTTCAGATAAATTTTCAAATTCTGAATCATTTTGATAAATCTACTTATCACCAGTCAAAGTTGACCACAAAAATGATTTGCTTTATTAACTATTTTCATATAGCCATTTTTACACATTAATATAAATTTACTAGTACTATGGAAAATACTAATATATTAAGAAACACAGATTACAAAATAAGATGTGCAATACAATCCAATCTTGTTGAAATATATTCATAAGCATAATATTCCATGTAATGTTATATGTACAAACATGTATAATTACATAGCATAGTCTGACTTGCAGGAAACACAATTGATATTTAGGGAAAGAAGAACAAATTAGGAATGAGGATTTTCGAGCTTCTTTACACTAAAAGTTAAAAAGCACATTTAGAAATTTAGTCATGAGGAACAGTTTCAAAATGATTAATGATAAGTAGAAATTCAACTGCTCCAAAGTTTGGAACCCAAACCTTAGAAAATAACAACTTGTAGAAGAAAGAAGAAAAGAAGAAGGAGAAGGAAAAGGAGGAGGAGCATGAAGGGAAAGAGAAGGAGGAGGAGGAGAAGGGGAGGAAGAAGAAGAAGAAGAAGAAGAAGAAGAAGAAGAAGAAGAAGAAGAAGAAGAAGAAGAAGAAGAAGAAGAAAGAAGAAGAAGAAGAAGAAGAAGAAGAAGAAGAAGAAGAAGAAGAAGAAGAAGAGGAAGAGGAAGAAGAGGAGGAGGAGGAGGAAGAAAAATGAAGAAGAGAAGGGGAAGAGGGGAGAAAAAGGGGAGGAGGAGAAAAACAGGTTGGAAGAGGAAGAGGAAGTACTCCAGGAATCAGGAAGGAACTGTCAGGAAATAAAAGTTCCAGAAAAATTGAAGAGATGGAGACATGAACAATAACTCACACAATGGAATGAAACAGACTGGATTTTCTCCCTGGCCTGAGTCTCCTGAAGCAAGGCAAGCACTGGAGTCTCCAGGGAGATCAACTGGGAGCTGCATAGTTGTTGTGATGTACAGACAGTGCAAGGTTTTCTCTGACAGGAGTCCTTCCACAGGTAGCAGCTGGAGAGGACTCCGGCACAGGCACCTCTATAGTGCTAGAAAAAATGTGTGATTGGGCACCACTCTAAGAGAGTGTTGACTATCTGAATCTGGGACTCAGAAGAGCTGTAAGAGGCTTCACCAGAGGTTTTCCAGTGTCAGCCTACACAGTGACTAGGTAAGAGGTAAGGAAAAAAAGGCAACAAAAACAACAAAAAACAATAGTTGCAGGACAGGATTGGGCTGGAAAGTAGGTCCTTGAGGAGCTGGAGCTCTTATCTGGACTGACACAAGTTCCATTGAGAGACAAATGCCAAGGGTAAATGAATTGAAGAATTCATTCTTTGAATAAAGTTTAATAAAAATCCTAGATAATCTCATGACAAAAACAAGAAAAGACCCAAATCAACACAATTAGAAATGAAAAAGGTGAAATCTTAGTGGATTCTGACAAAAATCCAAAGATTATTAACAGCTACTTGAAAAACTGTATTCTAATAAAATGTAGAAGTCAGAAGAAATGGTAAATTCTTGAATGCATATGACTACTAAAGCTGAACCAAGAATATATAAAATTCCAGAAAAATCCATTGTCAGTCAATGAAATTGAAGAAGTAATATAATAACCTGAACTGAGAAAAGCCTAATTTCCCATGAATTCACTGCCAAACTCTACAGTAATGCTAGACAAGCTCTAATGCCTATACTCCTCAAATTCTTCTGTGAAATCAAAAGGGAAGGAGTACTCCCAATGTCAGTCATGAGACTTTGTGTTATTCTGATTGCAAAACCAGAAAAAAGGTCCTAACAAAAAGAGAACCATAGGCCAATTGGACCTAGACACAAGAGTCTTCAATAAGGTACTGGCAAACAGAATACAACAAAACATGAAAAAGATCATGATGCATTAGGATTAATCATTCCATAGATGCAAGGATGGTTCAGTATGTGAAAATCAATAAATATAATATATCACATAAACAGAATCAAGTAAAAAATCACAGGATCATCTCAAATTGCAGAAAGTGCCATGGACAAAATCCAATGTCCACTCATAAAAACAACCATAAATAACTATGGAAGTATCCTCTATCTCAATCTGATGAAGCCATTTATGGCAAAGTAGAGGCCAGCATCATATTAAATGGGGTGATGCTGGAAACTTGCCCTCTAAAATCAGCAATAAGACAAAGATATCTTCCAACACCACCCCAAAATATGGTTCCTGAAACATTAGCCAGAGCAATCAGGCAAGATAAAGAAATAAAAGTGACACATAGAAAAGGAATAATTCAAGTTATCATTATTGGCCAATGACACAATCTTCTGGGTAGAATCCTCAAAAAATTCCACCTTAAGTGTCCTAGAATTAATAACCAAATTCAGGATCATAACAAGATGTAAAATCAACACACAAATATCAGTGATGTTCCTGGTTACTAATAATAATGTCACAGAGAAAGAAACTAGAGAAATAGTATCTTGAACAATAGGATCAAGAAAACTTATTTACCTAGGAATTAACCTAACCAAGTAACCAGGTGACACTTCTACAGTGAAAACTACAGTACTCTGGGCCACACCCAGAGAAATCCAAGCAGCTGGCGGGGGCCCAAATTGAGTCACAGGCCCATAACTTGTGCGGGTTGAAACCCAGCACCCAGGGAAAACTTGGAACTTTGCTCCCAGGAGGTAAGACAATGCTCTGCATCTGAAATCACCCAAAGATGCCCAGGAGGTCCAAGAGGGCCTAACAGGGGCATGCCCAGCAAACTCCAAGCAGCTGGTAGGGGACTGAATTGAGTCCCAGGCCCAGAGCATACACAGATTGAAACCCAGCACCCAGGGAAACCTTGGAACATTGATCCCAGGTGGTAAGACCACACTATACATCTGAAATCACAGGAGGTTTCTTGGGAGTCCCTGGGGGCCTAATTGGCCCACATCAAGTGAACTCCAAGTGGCTGGTTATTGCCTGCCGTTTGTCCCGGGAGCCAAAAGTGGGCCAGGTGATTCTCAGCACATGGGGGGAACTTCGCTCAAAACATTGCTAGAAACCTGGAAATATAGGACAATAACAAAAAAGAAAGAGCAAAATGGAATCTCAAATTTCCAGTCCAAATCAAGCAAGCCTAGGAGAAATGGACACAAAAGAAAATATAAGTCATATACCTGAAATGTCTGAAATGATATCAACTGAAGTAAACAAATAACTCAAGGAAGCTACAAAAGAACTCAAATCAGAAATATTCTCCCAGGTAAAAGAAGAAATGATAAATTTAATGAAAGAAATGCTGAACACATCTAAAGAAACATAGTTAAAAAATTAGAGGAACAATGCAAAAAGATGGAAACTCTGAATGAAAAATATAAGAAACAAAAAATACATGAAGCAGATTCAAAGAGATATACAGGAAATCAAAAATTCCACTGAAAGGTGGCAAAACTGCCTCAGTGAAAGTGAAGAGAGAATTTCAGAACCTGAAGAGAAGATTGCAACTAGTGAACAGGAAAGGAAAGATCTTTTAAAAATAAAACGGAACCAGAAAATACCAATTCAACAGCTGCAAGACGATGCAAAGAAAAACAACATAATATTGGTAGGTATAAACAGAAAGGAAAGTGACAACACAAACAATATCAAGAGGCTATTTACAGAAGTAATAGCTGAAAATTTCCCAAACAGGAGAATGAAAATTGACATACAGATCAGTGAAGCATATAGAACTCCAAATAACCATAACCAAAAAAAAAAAAAACCTACACCCAGACATATAATGATCAACATCCAAGAAATCCAACATAAGAACAGAATATTAAAAGCTGCTAGAGGAGAGACAGATCACCTATAAAGGAAAACCTATCAGAATCACAGCAGACTTCTCAATACAAACAATGAAGTGAAGAAGAGCATGGAGTGAAGTATTTCAGATCCTAAAGGAAAATGGCATCCAAGCCAGACTGATGTATCCTGCAAAACTGTCCTTCATAATGGATAGAGAAATAAGATACTTCCATGACAAAGAACAGCTGAATAACTTCATGACCACCAAACCAACCATGTAAAGAATACTGAAAGACATTCTAGAAACACATAAGAAAAAAACACTAAAAAAGGCAAACAATTAAATAGAGTGGAAAGGTAAAAAATCAACAACAGAAAGATAACATGTCAAAAGTAAACCAATATATATGAGTTATAAACATGAATGTAAAGGCCTCAATTCACCAATTAAAAGAAACAGACTGGCAGAATGGATCAAGAAACAACATCTAACCATATGCTGCACCAAGAAACCCATTTAACCCAAAAGGAAACTCATAGACTGAAAGTCAAAGGATGGAAAACAATAATCCATGCAACAGGATCCCCCCAAAAAGCAAGAGTAGCTATTCTGTTTGCAGACAATATGAACTTCAAACCAACAATGATCCAAAGAGATAAAGAAGGCCACTACTTACTAGTTAGGGGAAAACTTCAAGAGGAAGAGATAATAATCTTAAATATATATGCACCAAATTTGGGGGCACCAAGCTATATAAAAAAATCAACAGAAATGAAAAATGAAATAAGCAATAACACAATTGTAACAGGAGACCTTAACATGCCATTGACACAAAGGGACAGATCAACTAGACAGAAAATCAGCAAAGAAATAACAGAATTGAATCACACCTGTGAACAAATGGATTTAGTAGATATATACAGAGTGTTCCAGCCAACACCATCAGAATATACGTTCTTCTCAGCAACAATGGAACATTCTCAAAAATAGATCATATACTAGCCCACAGAACATGTTTAAGTAAATGCAAAAGAATTGAAATTATACCATGCATATTATCGGATCATAGCACCTTAAAACTAGAAATTAACGACAAGTCAAGCTAAAAGAAGGGAGGAAATTATAATGGTCAGATCAGAAGTCAATGCAATAGAAACTAAGAAAACAATACAAAGGATCAATGAATCAAAGAGTTGGTTCTTTGAAAGAATAAGTAAAATTGACAGGCCTCTAGCCAACCTTATTTTAAAAAGCAAAGAAAAAAACTCAAATTAATGCAATAAGGAATGAAAAAGGTAAAATCACTGTAGATCCTATGGAAATACAGAAGATCATCAATACCTACTGCAAAAATCTCTACTCTCATAGGACTGATAACAGAGAAGAAATGGACAGATTCCTAGAAACATATGAATTACACAACCTAGGTTAAGAAGTTGTAAAACTGCTGAATAACTCAATTTCAATTAACAAAATTGAAAATGTAATTAAATCTCTGTCAACAAAGAAAAGCCTAGGTCCAGATGGATTCACTGTGGAATTCTACAAGAAATTCAAAGAAGATTTAATGCCAACACTCCTCAAGCTTTTCAGTGAAATTGAAAGGGAAACAATTCTACCAAAATCTGAAAAAGACCCAACCAAAAAAGATAACTACAGGCCAATCTCACTAATGAACATAGATGCAAAAATTCTTAATAAAATTTTGGCAAACAGAATGCAGCAAATCCTCAAGAAGAATATACAACATGACCAAGTGTGATTCATCCCAGAGATGCAGGAAGGGTTCAACATATGCAAATCAATAAATGTAATCCACCATATCAACAAAGCCAAAAATAAGAACCAAAAAATCATTTCTATAGATGTAGAAAAAGCTTTGATAAGGTCCAACACTCATGATAAAAACTTTCATTCATGATAAAGCATGATAAAAACACATTCATGATAACAACTTTAAAGAAAATTGAAATAGATGGTTTTTACCTCAATATGATAAAGCTATATAGGACAACCCAACAACCAGCATAATATAAAATGGTCAAAAACTGAAAGCCTTTACCCTAAAATCAGGAGCAAGACAAGGATGTCCATTATCACCACTCCTATTTAATATAGTGCTGGAAATACTAGCCAGAGCAATTAGACAAGAGAGAGAAATAAAATGAGTAAGAATAGGAAAAGAAGAAGTTGAATTATCATGGTTTGCAGATGACATGATACTCTACATTGAAGAATTCCAAAACTCCATTGAAAGACTCCTAGGTATAATAAATAAATTCAGTAATGTAACTGGATACAAAGTCAACACCCAAAAATCGATAGCATTCCTATACACTAACAACAAGATCACTGAGAGACATAAGAGAAGCCACACCCTTTACAATAGCATACAAGAAAATGAAATACTTAGGAGTTGATCTAACAAAAGAAGCAAAAGATCTATTCAAGGAATATTATAATACCTTGAAAAAGGGGACCTCAGAAAATGGAAAGACATCTCTTGTTCATGTATAGGAAGAATGAATATCGTGAAAATGGCCATTCTCCCAAAATTTTTATACACATTTAATGCTATTGCAATCAAAATACCACTGGCATACCTCAAAGATCTAGAGAAATCACTCCTAAAATTCATCTGGAAACAGAAGACACCTACAATAGTAAAGGCAGCTCTAAGCAACAAAGGCAAAGCAGAAGGCATCACAATCCCTGACTTGAAATTATACTACAAAGCAACTGTCATAAAATCAGCATGGTACTGGAATAAAAACAGACCCGAGGATCATTGGAATAGATTTGAAGATACAACCACACCTAGAAACACACTCAGCCACTTTATCTTTGATGAAGGGGCCAAACACATGCACTAGAAGAAAGATAGTCTCTTCAATAAATGGTGCTGGAATAATTGGCTCTCCATATAGCAAAAACTAAAACTAGACCATCACTGTGTACTAAACTAAACTCTAAATGGATAAAAGATATAAATATTAAAACAGAAACACTAAATTCATTGGAAGACAAAGTAGGTAGAAATCTTGAAGATATAGGGGTAGGTAGAGAATTCACGCATAAGAATCAAGTTGCACGTGAAATACTTCACAGAATCAGTATCTGTGATCTCTCGCAAAGAGTTTTTGCATGTCAAAAGAAATCTCCACCATAGCCAAAAGAAAACCCACAAATTGGGAAACAATTTTAGTGAATGGTCCCTCAGACAAAAGACTTCTGTCTAGAATATATAAAGAATTAAAAAAAAAATCAGATCCCCAAAATTCAAAGACCCATTCCAAAAATGGGCATCTGAGATGAATACACAGTTCTCAGATGAAGAAATACAAACAGCAAATAAAGACATGAAAAAATGTTCAACATCATTTGTCATTGGAGAACAGCAAATTAAAACAACACTGAGGTTTCATCTCATTCCAGAAAGAATGGCCAGGATAAAGAAAACTACAAAACAACAAATGCTGGAGAGACTTCAGGGAAAAAGGTACTCATTGCACTGTTGGTGGCAGTGTAGACTGGTGCAACCACTGTGGAGGTCAGTCTTGAGGTTACTCAAAAAGCTGGGTTTGGAAGTCCCATTTGACCCAGCTGTCCTACTTCTGGGAATATTCCCAGAAGACCTAAAAACACCATACCACAGTGATATATGCTCACCCATGTTTATATCAGCACAATTTGTAATAGTCAGATCTTGGAAAGAACCGAAATGCCCATCAACTGAGGAATGGATAAAAAAGATGTGTTATTTTTATACAATGGAGTACTACTCTGCTATAAAGAATGATCACATTGAGATAATTATAAGTAAATGGATGCAACGCGAGACCATACTCATAAGTGAAATAAATTAAACTCACATGTGTAAATACTGTATAGTCTTCCTAGGATAAGAAATTATAAAAGTACATAAATGCAAAAAATTCAATAATTACAGTGAAAGGATAAGAATCTGTTTAAAGAGGAAAATGATATCTCAGAGAAAATGAGGAAAAAGAAAAAGGGAAAAGAAAAAATGTCTAAAATTATATAAATGCACTTAGAATAGCAAAAATGATTGTGCTACAAACTCTACAAGTTTTTGGAACAAAATACTTAACATTCATAGGATTGGAACAATTGTGCATATTATTGTATAGTGATCTGAGGAACTTTTAAAGGTCATTATGTAAAATAACAACCCTAGTTATGCTTGTTTTGAAGGCCTATACTGTCACTGCTCTGGGCTCTATGCTATTGTTGTTTATATGTCTTTTTCATTTCGTGTTTTTCTAGGAATTTGTTTTGTTTAGTCTTGGTTTGTTTTGTTCTTCCCTGTAATATAGAAAGGATAGGTATACAGGTAGAGACTCATGCATGCATAGAACTTCTAAAAAGTTTATGAGAATCGATAACATAATGCACGATGAAATGAACAGCTTACTTTGAAGAAAAAGGGACACTACAGTACCCAGTGCTAATTCTGTAGCATCATGATGTGAAATCCAGCAGTACTATTATTCTTTGTTCAGAGTGATTTTATTCTGTTATGTTTTGTTTAATTTCAACATACTTGAAGGTATGGACATCTATTTTGAACAGAATGAGCGACATTATGGCAGCCATTGTTGACTTCCTTATTGTCTAATCTTGAAGACCTAAAATGCCTTCATCATCCTGTTCTGATCAGTTCTATATTATTTTGTTTTGTATGAATTCACTGTATATGATGATATGGACAACTATCTGGAAGAAAACATGAGACAATATGATAGACAGTGAAGATCTCTGGTTGTGTTGCTTTGAAATCTGTGTCTCTTACATTGTTCTATTATGATCTGTTTTGTTCTGTTTAATTTTACCCTCTTTAAAAAAAACTACAGTACTCTGAAAAAATGACATCAAAGAGGATAGCAGAAAGTGAATGATACTCTTTTTTCCTTGATAGGAATAAAAATGGGTATACTTGCAAAACCAGTATGCAGATTAAAGGCAAATCCAATCAAATTATCAGTAGTGTTTCACACCAAACTACAAAAAATAATCTTAAAATTCACATGGACCTAGAAGAGACCTACAATAGCAAAAGAAGTCCTGGACAAGAAAAGCAAGGCAGGAGGCAAAACAATTCCTGTATGTAAATTATACTACAAAGCTACAGTGATCAAAAAACAGAACAGTATTGGTAAAAAATGGAATAGAACAGAGGTTGCAAAATCAATTCCTGATCTTTGATACAAGAAACAAAAACTTTTGTTGAGAAATGATAGCCTCTTTAAAATATGGTGCTGTGAAAATGATCCACACGCAGAAAGCCTGAAATCAAAATGGTGTTAAAATAGAAATAATCCACTGAAAGATAGAATAAGAAAAATTCTTGAAGACATAAGTATAGGCAGAGACTTTCTGAAGAAAATTCCAATTGCACAACAATTAATACCAAAAATCAACAAATTGGATTACATCAAATTATCACACTTTTCACAGCAAAGGTAACAGTCAATAGAGTGAAGAGACAACATATAGAATGGGAAAATATCATCAATTATTCTTTAGGCAGAGAACTAATATGAGAATAAATGAAGAACTCAAAATTTAGCACCCAAAAGAAGACTCAATCAAAAACAGGTTACTGAAATGGATAAGCAAATTTAAGAAGTACGGATGGCCAATAAATACATGAAAAACATGTTCAAAATTGCTAGCCACTTAAGAAATTGAAACACTGAGATTCCATCTCATTTGAGAAAGAATGTTTATTATGAATAAATAAAAAATAGCAAATATTGGTGAGGCTGTGTGTAAGCATAATCCTTATTCAATGTTGGTGGGAGTATAAACTAGTCAAGTATCTATGAAAATCAGTATGGAGATTACTCATAAAGCCAAAACAGGACAGATCCTATTTGACTCAGCTATTCCTTTCAAAGTGTCTTCCTGCAAGAGTAAAAGACATCATATTACAGTGACAAATGCATGCCTGTATTTAGCAGCACAATTGACAGTGGCTAAAAAATGTACTGTGGTGTGTTGTGTACATGAATCAGATCCCTGTGAGAATATAAGCATTGTGCACTGCAAACAAGTACAGAAAACAGTATACCATTGTATGTTCCAACTCTTCCTAATGACTGTGAATATTAGGTACTATAATCAATCATAAATAACTAAAAATAATGTTCATTAAAATGACAGGAGTAAGAAAATCTTTCTCATTTGTGTACAGGTAGAAAAATTAAGTAAGTTCTAATACATTACCTCCATTCATCCTCAATAAACCTAAAATCTTTAGCTACATGTTGTGAGTTAATACAGAGAAGACAGAGCTATGGTTTGAGTAAAAATACTACTCCTATTGATGTTATTGGGTTGTCATGTATATTTAAAAAATACCTCAGGTAGGCATTTTTTATTTTATGTAGGTCATTTGATTTCATTGCTTTATATAATATAAACATGTTGTTTTGTATGTTCACAAGATGCTTATGTTTCCTGTGATTACCAGATTATAAAATATATGTTTAGAAATGGTGATATAAAACCCAAGTGATGCCTTTTTTGTAATTAAAAGGGTAGCTATATTTATTTGACTAATTTTTAGACAGAAAAAATTTACTATGAAAGTAAATTAGTTTTATTGTTTCTAAAATAAACCTATACAATGTCTGCCTTTCATTTGATTCCTGGGATACAGGAGGAAGAGTGAATAGTTTTCAGTGGGTCAGGCAGAGCTTGCAAATTAGTTAAAGCGATGCTCCTCACACATCTACCACCACATCCTCTCTATATTTCTTAAAAGCTGAAATGGCATGGGACCTGCAATTTGTCATTGATTTAACTATCTTTCTGTTCTTATCTAGCCAGGCCAGGAACACAGTAACAAAAGAAATGACAGTCATCCTCTTCGTTATTGTTTAGGAAAATTTCCTAGATGCCAATTGCTCCTGATGGGAAAGATATCTTATTGAATTATTGGTTTCAGAGACAAGAATATTTTTCTTTTTGCACAAAGGTTCTGAAGAAAACTTTCCAGCCCATACCTCTCACTAGGTTGATTGTTAATAATTGCTTCCCTTTTTGGATTATGATGTCACATGGCATGAATATTTATTTCCTATCTCTTTTAGCATGGTGTTTATAAATCGATATAATAAACAACTCTCAAAATTGCTGCTTCTTTGTCAGTTAACAAATACCTCTCACCTGATATCACAAAGCAGACAAATAAGTGTTTGAAGAGTAATGTAAAAATAAGTGGGAGTCTCTGAGAACAGAAAGTGAGTTAGGTGTAATGTTCAATTTCGTTTTTTCCTAGGTTATTGTCATCATGTGCCACACCTATGTCTTTGTGTTCACCTCTGAATGGGAAGGGGAGAGCAAGCCTTAAATTGGTATTTTTTTTAGAAAAGAAAAGAGAAAATAAGTCAGACTTTTTTTTGACCCTTTTAATTTCAGGAAAGTTGGGAACTCCAATTTGAGTAGTCAAAATGTATTTTTTAAAGAGTTGAATCAGTGCATACATAAACATAGGTCATTAAAATGACTATGACTGTTAGATTTCATGTTTTTGTGCCAAAATAAATACAATTATTATATTATCTGATGAACAGTATTCTTTCTCCCTCAACATGTATAAAATACACAGAGTACAATATTTTTATTTACTTGTTTATCTTAAAAATACCAAAATCAGAGGCTTTGATAAGAAGTTTTATTTAAAAGTATTGAGTATTACGTTACCTCATAAATATCTTTCCGATTCCTATGAGCTTATACACTGAGTGAACACTGTAATAATACACAAACTATAGAAGCAGGATTATATAGACTGAATAGAGGTTTTACTTCATAGAATTCACAAGATAGTAGTAATGACCCCACTGATTGAAACTGTCCAAATTCAATTTTTTCAAATTCAATATCTTTCAAGAATCAAAAGGAAAATATTAAAGAGTACTTGGTGCCCAAAGGAAAGTAATAGATTTCTGAGCATTTAGAGTATATAATAGATTTTTATCAGAATAAAACAAAATGGATAAAAGTTAATGTGTAAAACAAACAAAAATAATTTAACTAAAAATGTTAAAATAATTTTTCAGTTAATGAAGAACTGAATTAGTGAAAAAAATCAGTCATTTTTATAAAAAACTCTGAACATATATAGCTCTAAGTATAAAAAGACAGTAGGAGAAGAATAAAAATTAGCTGAGACAATCATTTTATGAGAACAAGTCAGGCATAAAAACAACATAGATATTCAACAACTTAAAACCAAGAAAATGAATGTAAGTGGTGAGAAAATATTTTCTCCCATCAATAACTAAGTTAAGTAAAACAGTAAAGGCAAATCCAAATCCAAATCCAAATCCAAATATTACATTATCCTAAGTGACACTAAGATCACCCAGTTATATAGGTCTCTGTGTCACAGTAAATTGTAAAAACAATAAGCAACATCTGTAAATGTTGAGAAGAAAAGTTATCCTCTTCAGACAACTAAATTCACTTTTAAATTGGGGAACTCAAGAAAAAGAAACTCAAATATAATGCAACAAAAACCATTAAAAAATCCATTTAATCTTTTTTCATTGCTTGGGAAGGTAATCTAGTGGAGCAGCAGGTTAAAGTTATAAATTCAAAATTAATTAACCTGGGAGCCAAATGCAAAGTTGATAGCATAACAAGAGTCTCTTCCAAAAGTTATTATCATCTGTGTTACACATTGAATGATTGGATATTATGGTAACAAGAATATAGCTGTACATTTAAATTATTCACAGATGTGCTTAAACTTTGGTGCTTATATCTCTGACTGAATGTCTTACACAGTATTGAACACAGCTATATGGTAATATGTAGTTTGAATGGAATATAAATAATGCAAAATCTAAACATAAGCGAATCATCCTTCTCATTTCTTCATTGTGACATGAAAGAGCTGATGCTCCAGAGTGGCTTAAACAGAAGAAAATATGCAACGCCATGGACCCAGGCTGGCCCACTATAAATGCTGATTTTCTCTACTATAGTACTACCTCGAACAGCCCTTATATCTGTCTCTTTCTTCAATCTCTGCTAACTTCACACCAATCCAAAGTCTCTTGCTTGGACTTCAAGAGCCAACTTGACTTATCTTGGACCAATGCTTGGATTTCATTTCATTTACCTTTTCTCTCATAAAGTCTGTCATACCCATGATAGTCATGTTTTCAATTCCCAAGCAGAGTTTCATTTTAGAAATGAAACTTTAAACATTATTCATTTGTCCTACTTCCTCTTTTCCAGCAAACTGGTATGCGTATGAAACAGTTACAATCCACTAGGTTACATTCTATTGCTGTGTAAGATTACTGGAAACTGACAATAATGTATTATCTCACAGTTTCCATATACTGGGAGTTCAGCAAAAATACGGCTGGGTTCTCACAAGATGGAAGCCAAATCTAGCACCTCGATGAAGGCAATGTCAGTCTCTCTCAAACCGTAGACAGAATTACTTTCTTGATGTTCCATGACTGAGATCCCTGCGTCCTTGCCAGCCACCATGCAAGCGTAGCCTTTAGCTCCTAAAAGCTACTTCTCTGCCCTCATCCTTGTGCCTCCCTTCATCAGCCTTCTCAAGATTCCAGTCTCTCGTCTTAGTCTCACATGCTCCTTCTCTTCAGGAGAGGTACGGTCCTTCTTAAAGCTTCTCTGATTAGGTCAAGTTTACTCAGACACCCTCTCTTTTTAAAAGCAAATTGCTGCGTAGCATACCTGGGCAGCAGGAGAGGCATCTACCACAGACACGGATTGTTGTTCATTCATACTCAGCAGCAGGGATCCTGGGGTGTCAAATTCTGTCTGCCATGTATACAATTTTCCCCACCCCTTTATTTCCAATAATCAGGGCAGTGGCCTATAATAAATTGGTATTACAATATCCTAAAATAGGTTCTTAATTTCAACTGAGGTATTTTATAATTGTTCTATAATGTATAATATAATGATACAAGTTTCATTTATCCATTTGTATTCCTCCAGCCTATCTCAAATTAGTGTAACCAAAGCAGAACTTTGCATGTACACTTACTACTTCTCAGGTTTTATCTGGGAGAGGAAATTAATTCTGCAATATAGCCATTTAACTGCTTCTCAAGCCAAAACTTGCACATTATGACAAGCTCTACCCTTTCATTTTCAGCTACTATTCAATCTGTGAATAAATCATAGCAATTTTACTTCCAAAACATGTGGTAGAAACAATCCTTTGTTGTTTCCGTGCTTTCATCCTAGTCCAGCCTGGTGCTCCCAGGCCTGTAGCTTTGCTGTAGCTGCTGGAATGTGCTGCCCTCTCTTGTTTTCACCCAGCTCCCCCCACAAAGCTGCCTCATCTGACGTCTGAGGGGAAGCTCTTTATACCTTTGCCATTCTATAGCACATTATTTACTTAATTTTTTAAATATTCCAGAGCTCTCTAAAACCTTGTTATTTATATGTTTACATGGCATCTCTTTGAATTTCCCTTTCAAAGCAACCTTAAGATTGTAGGTGTCCTGGAAGTGCTCTAACACAATGCTTGAGACTGGGTAATTAAATAAGAATAGGAATTTATTCCCACAGTTCAGGAAGCCTGAAATTCCAAAATCAAACTGTGAACATGAGTTCCGGAGAAGGCCTTTTGCTGCATTCTTGCTGCAGCAGAGAGCAGAAGAGAGACAGCAGAAGGCAGCGCAAAGCCTCCCTTACAGGAGCCTTATTCCTCTCCACAAACAAGGGGCCTCTTTCCCTAATCACTCTTCAAGGCCTTCACTTTTGACAGAACAATTTTGGTAACACTTCAAGTATGGAGGGTGCAATTCAAATCATAGTACTAGGTATAAAATAGATGTATTAAATGAACAAAGTGACTAGTGCCAACATGGTATTTTTAAAATATGCTTTAAAGAACCTATGAATATCATAACTGGTAGAACAGAAATAGCATTAGAACAATGTATAGCCTAATAACAAAGAGGGAAGGAAATGTGACCTCCTGGAAACTGACCTACAGATACATGGGGTAGGATGCAGCCTTGCTGAAGTCTTACAGTGTGAGGTCCGCATTGACAAAGTATCCCATCTGAATACCAAGAGCAGTATTTTAAAGTCTGGTGGTTGATTTTGGTACTCATGGTAACAAAAATTTTGAGAACCTTGTGCTATATCTAGGATATCCTAGACATGCAGTCTGTATGATATGACACAACTGTAATGTGCCGCCCTTATTTCAGGGAGGTGCTTCACACACACAAACATTTCGGGAGAGGGACAGGGATATGGCTCAGTGGAACAGTCTCCCTGGCAAGCCTGAGGTCATGAGTTTGATTCCTGGTAAAAAAAAGAAATGTTTTGAAAGGGTAACAAGCAGTATAGCTGCCTGTTTGTGAACATTATTGCATGTCTGAAGGCATGATTATTCTTTTCTAACTTTTCTATAGAAAATATTGAGTCAACAAAGGTAGAAGACTTGCCCAAGTTCCTGCAAGCAGTAATCAGAGGAGCTGCTATGAGAACTCAGTACTCACTCTTTTTAGATTTATTTTTATCAGTGCCTGCAGTTTAGAGCCATCTTCAGGGGTGGGTGCAGGAACATGACACAGAATGACTGCGTAAATCCCCGTCTTTCCCTTCCTCTTCTGCTCTCCTCTTCTCTATCCCTTTTCTCCATTTTCCTTATTGATATTACTAACTTTATGTTTATGACATATATGGTTAATTTAGATTATTAGTTTCCTGTACATGGCATATCTTTATCCTGATTAGTTCCCCTGCCCTTCCCCTGGTGCTACATTCTCCTCTTGGCCACATTCTCTTGGTCCCCTTCCCATTTGCAAGTGATCTGTCCCCTTGTTTCCTTCTTTATTGTGCTCTTTTACACTGTACTATGTGGCATATGAAAATATTAGGAAGCAAAATTTCCTGTTCTCACAGTCATCTTTGGTGGCTCATATCTGTAATCCCGGCCCTTGGGAGACCGAGGCAAGAAGGATCTCTGTGAGTTAGAGGCCAGCCTGGGCTAAATGAGTTCAAGGGTGACCTGCTCTATGTAGAGCCTGTCTCAATAAATAAGTAAATAAATAAATAAATAAATAAAAATTGTCTTGTTCTCCAGAGTAAATCCTGTTACTACAATAACATTAAGCTTAATAGGGAGACAGATTCTGATATACTCAAATCAGAATTTCTCAAAATGTGTTCCATAAAACACAAATAATTCTACCAGAAAAATTTGATAAAGTAATACAACTTAAGAAAATCATACGATTATACACCTTTCTCTCTTTCTCTCTCTGTCGCTGTTTCTATCTCTCTTGTTCTCTCTTATTCTCCATTTTTCATTGACATCCCAGAAATAAAACATTGTTTTGGTAGCACTGCTAAGTTTAATTCTTAAGACAAGGGAAATATTTAGCAGAACAGTCAGTAGAATGAAAAGAGAGAGAGAGAGAGAGGAGGGCAGTTACACTGCACTTCCATTTATTAATGACTGCCGGCATTAGCTGACTGAAGATGGTTCACTCCCCACTTCACTGATAGGCTATTAATGTGCAAAGAAACAGACCGGCTTGTGGTATGCTCATATGCAGTAAGTCAGCAATACTTAGGAGCACAGATCTCTGTGTGGGTGTGCATATGGGCTGTGAGGAGGGAGAAACAGGGCAGCTGAGATGAAAAAAGCAGCTTAGTTACATACATATTCAAAAGTTGGGAGGATGTGATGCTTAATTTTTTTATTCATTACTCCTGTAACCCTTGATATGTTGCCTTTCATTTTGTTGATTAAAAGGTATTATGTGGGAGGGTTATTCAGCGTGCGGTGCTACTGAACAGCAGGTAGACAGTAGCTACAGTCTTTTTTTGCAGTGAGACAATTAAAAAGGTAATCATCTTTGAAAACTGGAGGAAAAGAATTAGTGCCAGAATAGACATGGATCTAAATAACTCCCTGGCTAGCAGTCAGTCATTGCACATAGAATTCAGATAAATTCCTATTTAAAATTTGGAGAACAATCAGATTAGAAAAGAAGTAATTTCTCTGATTGATCATTGCAGACAAAAACCTTGACTTAGGCATCTTGCAACAGAACACAGTGTAAAAGCTGAGAAATAAACCGTAAAATACAATGGTGAAAATTTCCATATCACAGCTGCCCAGAGTGCATAACAAGAATATTAGTAATGTCCAGATGCACGTAAGTCTACAGGGATGGCACTTGCCAACAGCAAAATGAGTGGAATGACAATGTCAATCACATTCAATAGACTATGTTAATGTTTTTCAAACAGTTCTTTCACACTCAAAAATAGTGCTCATTAATAATGGATAGTACTGTATGAAGGAGTGTTGCCTATAAAACTGATGGAATTCATTGTTCATTGCTCATCTCCTCTCAACAATGAACTGCATTTTTGAAGGATGATTTTTTTTTGTCTTTAAAACTATGCCAAGATGATTTCAAACCTTTTAAGCTAATTGGTCCCTTTCTTCACAGCACTAACACTGCATGTGTGGCACTAATGTGCTGCCCGTTGTCACATCTTCTTCATCTATCCCGGTCCATATTTCAAGTCACAGCGTTTTAAAGCAAGCTTGTTGATGAGTCCTGCTGAAGTGTGCAAGAAAGTTCTCAAGCTTTGAAATCTGCCCTGGAATCCTGATGTCAAAATCAAAATTGTGTTTTCTTGGTTTAATTTTTTTCTTCCTCTTCCGTTTGGCTGTTCCAGCAGCTGTCAGTGAAGGCGTTGAGTATGCTGAGATATTTGAAGGTTTCCATACTGTACAATCAAATGAAGAACTGAAAAATCACTGAAATTCACAGAGGATGCCAATTCCATGGAGATTAATTTCCTAATATACCATTTTCTTCAGGGAAGCACCTAATTATCTCTTTTTGACTAAGAAATCATTTGGAGTCAATTTTGTATAATGACCTCTATTTTTAACATTTTTAAGCAAATGCTTTTTGAAATGGCTTTGAACATAAGACCAACTGTCTATTAGTCTTTTCACATTAAAAGCTATCGTTAAGCAATATATGGGGAAGGATATGTGCAGAATATAAGAATGCATATTAGAATCATAGAAAAATTATATTTATAGAAAGACTGAATGAAATGCTTTTCATTTATATGAATAAATTGCCAGATGTAAATGACAATTGATGCTGATACATGGAAAATAAAAAAAAGGGGAAAAGCTATCCCTGGATATTGATCCAATCACTACTCGATACATTCAAATTTTCCATATGGGGTATAGACAGAGGAGCAAGTGTCTGTCAATAGGAATTCATATGTCTCAGGAAGCAAATATGTTTCAAAGGATGAGAAGAGATGCTGTTTAGGAATCTATAGTAACTCTATGTTCAAATAAACAGATGTAGATAAAATAAAAACTACCACCAACATCCAACATTGCCAGAGTCTTAATCTCTACAAATGATGACTACACAATAAGAGACAATTAAGGTTGCAAAGAAAATTTAGATTTTTAATCACTGACTATTTAAATAAATATATTACTGTGGTTTATATAAAGGTTCTAACATAGCTACAAGCGGCTGTAAATGCGGAAGAGAGGGAGAGAAGAGAGGTCAGGGTGATGTCTTGTGAGAAAGGCGTTATCTCCCATTGTGGCTTTGAAGATGGTGGCAGGGGTCAGAAGGAAAGTAATCCACAGGCTTTGGCTGCCAGAAACTGTCACCTCTAGAGCTTCCAAAAAGGAATGCAACTCTGCCGGTAAGTTTGCAGAGAAGGAGGTGCTGTGTACCTCTAGTCTACAAAAATGCAAAATAATATATTTGTGTTGTTTTAAGTCAGTAAGTGTGAAGTACTCTGTTACCCCAAATATAAAATGAATATATCATACATCTACATGATTGAATAAGGTCCCATTTGTTTTTCCCTTTAAAATGAAACAGACTATAAACAATGAAAATATCCTTCAGATTGATATTAAAGTTGATTTGATCTTTGAATTGATAAAATGAAAACAAATCAGTATAATAGGTTCCTGCAGAACTGTGATCTGGCCTCAGAATCTTTAGATTTGGCAGATATTGAAGACCAGCTCATAAATATTTCTATATATTTTTGGGAGTCTTCAGGATTACTTCTGATGGGCATTTATTGTATCTATTAGGGACCACCTGGAGAAAAAAAAACATGGCTTAAATGATATATACAAATTCTTATTAGGGACTGACTTATTTGGCTGTGGAAGATGATTAAGACTGAAGTTCATTAGACAGGCAATCAGGAAGGAGAAGTCAAAAAGAGATTGAAATCCCATGGCACGGAGCACAGATTTTTGCCCATTGTGTCTCAGGGAAGCCTATGCCATCTTTTTAGAGGGCAATAAATGACTAAATTAGGCCTAGCCATGATAACCTAAATTAAATGAACAGATTAGAAACATGAATTACATTTACAGAACTCTCTCATAGCAAAATCAGGATGTGTGCTCCATTATACAACCTGGAAAACATTGTGTGTGTGTGTGTGTGTGTGTGTGTGTGTGTGTGTGTGTGTGTGCATATTTGTTTGTATGCACACACATGAACTATAAATTGCCACCTTCCTTTTTGTTTCAGTCTCTTGCAAGAAAATATCTTTCGAATGCTTTCTCTTTCAACATTGGTGTATACTGCCAAAATAATACCTACCACAACAGAGTAACCTGAAATAGTTGAGGTACCACAGAGGTATCACAGACACTCAGACTGAGAGTTCCTCTAATGTTATGCAACTTTCAATCTGCCGTAAGCTTCTAAATCCAAGAGGACAGTTTACAATTTCTTACACTGGTTGTTTTGTAAACATGCCTTCACTTTATTCCTGACCGTAACTATGGCTGTAAAATTCTAGAATAATGGAGATATCAAATCAAAGATACGAATCTTGAGAAAAATACTTAGCCACAAAAAGTAAGGAATATATTGTTTATATGTCAGCAAAGAAACAAAATAGAATATATCTCACATTTAATTTCTGGTGTGATGATTTGGCTTACTTTTATGAATTTACCTTCTTTTACTCTTCTTGCTAATAGACTTCTTGCTGCCAAACTCATCTGGTTCTTACCTGGGGGTGAGAGCTTTGCTGAGAACTATCTTCTGACTTTGGAGTTTTAGATTAAGGATTTTCACAGGACTTCTCTATTGCTTCAATTAGTATGATTAATTATCACACTAATGTTGATCACATTGTATGCCTTTATGTTACCTTATTTTTACTCTTAAAGCTAATTACTACCTTAAATTACACTGTATGTTTGCTGACTTATTTTCTGCTGTCTCACTGGATTTAGAGTTCCTTAAAAGTAGAAGCAATGAAAACACTACTGGCACTGTCAGTTTGTTGAACTCAAAATGTAGTTCATTGTAAGGTTTGGCTTGAATAAATGAGAGATGGAAAATTCCCAGACAGTAATGGCACATTTCCTAGTGTATTATCTTATTGTGGAGTGGATGCTCAAGATCCTTTGTTCACTAAGTAATAATTCATTAAATCCATTCATGCTAAGAAATAATCAGTCTGATATTAATTTTGTTATAAGATCTTGTTCAAAATTAATAATAATATTTTTAAAAATTTTAAAACATGGAATTGATTGTATATTGGGAATCCTCGGTATTCTGAATAACAACTAAGAAACTGAAAAATTTAGAGAAGTTCCATTTGTTATCTGTGTATGAGTTTGAATGATCTTCAGATTTTCCATTTTGCAGGTGGACTAATATTGGACAAAGGGGTCATAGTATATCACAAGATCATACACAGTAAGTCCTCTATGAATGCTAGCTATTTTTATTATAGATTATAATGTAGATATATTTTTCATATTTACTGTCCCATAGTAGCTTCATGTAACTTATTAAGCAATAAATATTAGTCATGACTCTCTGTAAAATATGGGTAGCATTATCAATTTATTGCTTTATTCAATTCTTATATCTAATTACATTTTTGATTGAAAGAATTTCATACAACACGAGTATGAGGATGTGTAAATAAAAGAAATGTCACTGACCTATTTATCCCAAGAATAGAAAAATAAATAGATGTTCATATGGCGGTGACACATATGAACACATATGTTGGGATACTCCATGTTTATCTCTATAGCTACTAATTAAGTAACAGCAACCCTGTGATTCCCAAATGTATATTTAATTCATTTTTACTTTATACTATTGATGTATATTACTGATTTAATTGAAATGCATACTATAAGAGTAGAGAAAGGGACTTCACTATAGATGCTTCTAAAAGCAAAAAGATAGTAAATAACATTATAAATAATTGCATAGCAGTACATTACAGAACTTAGATGAAATATATATATATAATATACATAAAATAATGTATGAAAATTGACTTCATGTTATAAAATAAGTCTAAAATCATTAGAAAAAGTAATTGATAATCAAGAAATAGATAATCAAATTTTAATAGTCATCATGGAGAATAAAATCCTAGGATACATTTCATAAGGCAAGATCATATTAATAACAACATTAGATGAAGATAATACTGAAATAAAATAAAAAGGACAGAGAACAATGCTAGTTAAAAATATAAGCATAAATGCTAAACAAAACACTGGCATAATAAGTATATTTTTCTTCATTTCTTTCACACAATCCAATGGACATATAAAACATTTTCCCTAACAGCAGGACACCATGCAGTCTATCCAACGTCCAAGTGCATAGTTACAATGTAAGACTTTCTCCTTAGACAAACCTCATGCTTATGAAACTCCACATTGAGAATTCAATTCAAACAATGCATAGCCTTGCCTAATTAAATATGTCTCAAATTAAAATATTCTTCTTTATAAAAACCCTTCTCACATCCTTTTTCCCCGTAGCAACCAAAGATGCATCTTTGCACTCTTAGGTCACCCTTGCCAAAGGCCTTCCAGTCAATAAATTAGTCCTACGATTTCTGATGTCAGAGCAGGTCAGAAGAGCATCCTTGCCGTTCCAACTCTGTTGGTAATACCTTAGTTAGAGTCTGCTTCTTACTACCCTAGTACAGTAAATTTACCATTCTTTCTATTCTCCAGTGTTGGAGTTTGATTTATTTCATACATGCATCTTGTCATCCTTCTCTGTTTAAAACACCTTTGTGGTTTTTGTATTGTCCTTGGTGTAAAATCCAATCTCATTGTAACATATGGTGAGTTTCTGGCCCCTATCTTCTAGATATATTACCTTCGCAGCTGCACACTAAATTCTGGATATCCTAAAAACATGTATCTGCTAAATCGACACATTAACTTATTCTCTACTTTTATAAATGCTTTTAGTTATTCTAATAAAATTCTTATTTTTTTCTCTCTTAAATGGTTAATGGATAATTTTCCTGAAGAGGCCTATAGTAAGAGTCATCTACTCTGGTATTTTTCAACAGTTCTCATGACACCTTTGCTCACCTTTTGATTCCTATCTTACCGCATTGTAGCTATTTTTCTTTTCATTCTTCTTCACCATCAAGACTCCAGGCTGCTTTAGTGAAGGGCCCAGGACTAGGGCATGCTTTCAGATTCATTTTCTGAGTGAATAAGTGAATATAAAATAGTATAGAAAAGCATATGTACTAGTATACATATCCATATTTGAAATTTTGCAATGCTTTCTGTTTTGATTAGATTATAATGTCTTTCCTTCCAGTATCCTTCTAAGTTTATATTTATAGAAATTGTGTATATATTATGCAGACTTATTGGTGGGAAAATCATTAATATGAAAATTTTCTGTTGAATGAATTAAAGTATGTTTGGATTTTCCTGTTGTTTTGTAGATTGCTAAAATACTTTAATATTAATTTTTGAATGCTTGAAAGAAATAAAAACAGTAATCAGTAGAAACTACACCATGTTTGGCATGTGGTATGCATTTGCTGAAGCAGAAGCCTGCCATATGCCATATGTGATATGCCACCCAACTTTGCCATCAAGTCAGCGAAAGCACTGTATCCTGTAGCCAAGCCACATGGGCAAGGCATGCCTTCATCGTCAGCATTTATACGAACGTTTTCCACTTAATTCTGTCACACATGGTACCCATAATCTGTTAGAAGGAGTTCTGCCCATTTTGTCACCTTTAACATCTGAGAGCTCTTGTGATGCTGCCAAATTGATTGTTCTTCTTATTTAAATCAGATGTGAGTCATTCTGGGTGAAATTTCTAAAAGTTTCCAGTAGTCATTTTCCAAAAAAATTGATGTAAAAATGAGTAATGGCACATACAAGAAATTACTTGGATTAAGGTTTATTACATGTGTGACTTTATTTTTCTCTCACACATTCACTCTTTGAACAAATAAGTACTGTGCCAGGTACTGGTCATATGCTGAGGAATGAACAATAACAAAAAAGTAAGTAATAAAAAGATGATAAATCAGCTTCCTCCTCCATCAGACGTTAGAGGCAAATGAGGAAAAAACCCACCAAGTTTTTATATGATTCAATTCACTTTATCTTACATTAACTTTAAAATGATTTTATTTCAAAATTTCTACTCCAATTATATACCTGCTATGTTTTTTTTTAAATCAGCTCTTATATGGAACTGTCATTTCAATACAGCAGGCCATGTATAACCAGTCAGAAGTATAAAGAAAATTAGGAAGTTCTGTGTACAGGCAAAGCAAACAAAAATTATGTATACCTTTCATAGAAAACAGGATGAAAACCATATTCTTAGAATTCTTTTAGGCTTTAATTTGTAAGAGTGAAACTTTTTAATTTATTTTTGCTTATAATTACATTCTCATGGTCATATTTAAAAACTGGTCTCACAATAAATATTAAATACATATTTACTTAAATAAGATATTTACCTTTTCAAAGAAGAATAACAAAATTTATAAGGAAATTGAATTCATAAGGAAATTTATTGAGGAAAGTAAATGAATAGTGGCACAGATGTTTATAAATGTTAAACCAAATGCAGACTATTGAAAATATCCAGTGTACATGCAGTGAAAGGACTTATTTTTGCAGGCTCTATTGGTCAACTTTCCCATTGGTTGGAAACAAATGCCTGACATTCACAATTTAAAAGAGGAGGGTTTGTCTGTCTCCTGGTTTTAGAGGGTTGAGTCCATGGTCTCCTAGCTCCACAGCAAGAGCGTCTGGCAAGAAGGGCATGCAGGCAGGACATGCTGCCCTCGTGACAGCCACTTCACAGCACAAGTGAAAAGCACTAGGGGGGCATGGTCTCCAGAGTCTGGTCCCCACGAACTAGTCACATGCACTCTCCCAACACCCTTAGTACATCCAAACGGGCACCTAGGGTTCATGCTCCCAGAAACCGTGGCATTGGCATGCCAATCAGAAATCCGGCTTTAAGGGAAAATCCACTTACTGATCCATTTAAATTCACTTAGGCATTCATTCAACTTGAACTCAACAATATTTATTAAATTCTCTCAATATGCTTTACCATAACAAATGAATTAGCAACTTCAATCAAAATAACCTGGATGTTGTTTTCTACTTTATAAATTTTAAAATGATTAATTCTGCACCTATCTTTGAGTGTTGCAATGTACATAAAAATACTGAACAATAAAAGAGGACTTAGCAATAGTTATACTTCATATACAAGCATATAACACCAAGCGGATGGAAAAAATTAAACAGAATTGATCTCCTTGAGTTAATGTTAAAGTGAGAAAGATACTGAATTCAAATAACATAAGAAAAACCAGAGAATATTTGAGAAGTTTAAGAACATTAATATTTTATAACTAAAGCATATTGACTCACTATCATTAAAAAGATAAAAATAGTATCATAATATGTACCTCAAAGGCTCACATGTCAAAAGCACATGCTTCAATAAAGCAATTGTTAGAGATAAGGCTCATGGGTAGTGATTGAATGTTAAAATCTTTCATCAGTGTATTAATCAATTAATGCATTTATAATCTGATGAACTGTTGCAAGGTGCTAGCAATTTAGGAGGTAGACTTGACTCAAAACTTCGGGTACTCTGGGACATCTAGTCTGTGGTTTCTAGTTTGTCCCCAGCACCTTTTCCGCTATCTGTGTTTCCAGGGTAACTTTAGGGGCATAGCTGTGTTCTACCCTAGGTTTTCTGCCGTGGCACTACACTTCATTACAGAAGTATAAAATCAAATGTGACCACGAACTAAAAACAAAACTGAGCCAAACTAAATCTGTCCTCTTTAGGCTTTATTTCCCCTCTTATATTTTGTCATAGCAATGAATAGTTAATTAATACACACAGACACAGAAAATGCTTTTTTGTTCAATAAAAATGAAGGCATTAAAATGAGTATAATTAAATAAAACAAAAAACAGGCACATTCAGTGTCATGTACCTATAGGTAACTCCAGTGGTAGAGATGGGTAGGTCTCTAGAACCAAACTTTTGTCAAAGACCTTGACAGCGGCCAAAATCAGATAGTTCCTATGGCTAATCATGAATTCATTCATTTATACGTTCATTTATACAAAATCCCGTATTACACAGTCTTGATGCCAATACCGTTTCCTTCCTTTTTTCTTCTTTCTTAGTTTCCTTTTACTTTCTATAGAGCAAGACAATATATAGCAATATTGCTTTGGGGTGTGTGTGTGTGTGTGTGTGGTTTAGTGTATGGATGATGGAGTTGATGGCAGAAATTTTGTTTAGCCTTCTTAGCAATGTTAATTTTGGGGAATTTCAAGCAACTTCTTAAATTCCTACTAAGAGTTTTCAGGTCTCTGAAAAATTTCCTCTTACACATTCTCAACTCTGACTTTTTTATTCTCATTTATAGCACATGCAGTTACCCTATAAATATTTTCATCTATTCTGGTCTAATTTTATATCAGATACTTCCTGCTAACTCATCATAGAATACTCATGGTATCATAAAGAAAAAGAGAAATTCTAGAGAAATTTTACTCATACTAGAGAATTTAAGTTATTAGAATTACGATCACTTTCTTCCTGATATTCTAGAAGTAAACTAGTGAAGGACTTAAGAGGTACCTATTTTTGCACAAGTAATCAATAATTTCTGGTTTTTATGAAATCTGAGAGAAATGAAATTCTATCAGTCTTAACATAATTACCAAGGTATTTTCTTATCCATATTTTAAAGTATTTTTAGACAATGAATTTAATTCATTTCTTAAATTTGGTAATTTATTTTCTGCAAGGTTAACACAATTTTGAAAACAGAAAATATTGAAGCATTGTTGTGACTTTATAGTTATTTGTAGTTAATACCTTCTGTACTTCCCAGGTGAATCCAGATCCCTATTTTCTAAGACAAATGTTTTACACATTATTAAGATTAATCGGTTTCAATTTTACTATGCACAATTGTTCACTGTGACAAATATTTAAAGCCAAAAGTTTCTTCAGAAGACATAATAAGTGGGTTTAAATTTGGAGGACAGAAAAGGGCATCTATAATTCTGTAGTAAGCTCCGTTTTTGTAGTTAAACTAAAAGGAGACTCTATATGTGGCATGACGCTCCCATTTCTCATGGCTTCATTTAGTTTATCAAAAAATTATTTTCATGTAACTTTGAATGTCAGTTGGAACCATCTTTGCTGTGGATGGTTAGTCAGAAACAAGCATTCTTCTGGACTTTATCCTGCGCTTTTCACTCCTCTACCATCAAAAAACAAAGAAGTAAGTGAGATGTTATGTGCTATCATTTGCCGCTAAATTTTGAGCAGTTCTTTAAAGTTCTTAAGTCTCTAGTTCTCTCTTGCTTATAGAAGGATGTTAAGTCAGACATGATTTTTATATTATACATCTGAACCTGCAAAATAAAGCGTGAAGAAGCAGGCAAACCTAAAAAGAATATACCAAACCTTGAAAATTGAGAAATTATCTTTGTCGATTTATCTTGGATATTGCTTTGAAGATTTATGTACTTCACTAACAATGAAAGATGTCTGTTTTAGCTTTGATAAAAGAGACATAATTTGGAACTCAGAATAATTTGTTTATGGGTCAGGAATTCAGTTTAAAAAAGAAAATAGAATTTCTAGAAATAAATGATACATGTGAAAAATATTTTATAAGTATTTCAAATATCATTTCCAATTTGGGGTTTGTGTTAGTATTTAGAATTTAATTACCTTCTCACAGTTCTTTTACCTCAAAATAATTATGCAAGCACTAACTTGAAACAGAGGTAACCAGCTTGACTCTAACATACCTTAAGGTAATGTATCACTGATTTTTATGTAATTTACCACATAATGTTGCCAGATTGATCATAGTATATTATTAAACCCATCAAGAATTCTCTTAGTATATTATATTTAGAGTTACCTTTTGGTTAAGGAATTCATATCCACCCCCAGAAAAAAATCATAATGAAGCCTTTAATTCTGAAGGAAAAATATAGATGGAAAGACTTTCATTGCCATGTCATTACATTGAAATGATATTTAAAAATTGTGGGAGAGATGCCTTCTGAGAGGTTTATAATTTCATCTCACAAAATACAATTGATTAAAAAATATTTTTAACTATTGTAAATGTGATTTCTATAGTTATTTAATACAGAGTTTTAAAAACCAAATTAAGATTTCACTTTACACAAACAAAGCTATAAATAAACCAGTGGGAGCAATTAACATATATATTTTGATCCTTAAGAAACAATTTTGCTAGAGTGACAAAAGTGACAAAATTCCTCTTGGAATTCTTTCCTCTATAAAAGCAATTGTACCAGTAACAAAATGATCAAATCTATGTTTCATATTTCAACAATTTAATTGGTGAATAATCCCAATCCTGACAATACTTATTTAAGCAAAATAAAAGTTTAATCACATTTTAAAATTAAGACACATGACCTATGCCAGGGGTCCCTTGTCTAACTTTAAAGTAGTTTTAAAAAGCCAGGAACCACAAGTACAGTGAGAGTTGGAAATCTGACAAAAAAATCAGCCAAAAATTAAAGACATTGGAGCACCTTCAAGGGACCATTCCCTGAGAATTGTCATTTTTGATACATCTGGTGGTTCTAGTTAAAATCATACTGAAAAGATATCTCCACATGCACATAGGGGATCTGGTTAGAGACTGGGTGATATCTTAGTACCAACTATTTAAAAAAATCTGACCTAATCATCAACTGGCTATTCAGCTAACCAGGAATTTAGTGACCATAGAAAACCATTCACATTTTGTTCAGAAAATTTACTAACCTAGCAAACAATAATGAACCAAAGAAAGAAAAAGGAGAAAATTATTGCCACTTTTGCCATATTTTATGATTTGAAATGTCCAGTTTTTCACAAAAGAGTACAAGATGCAAAGAAAAAAAAATGTTAGCAATGGGAATGTTAGCAAAAAAATCGCAGATATCTCCGAGAAAGCCTAGATGCTGTTACTAGATACACTTTAAGACACTTTCTGGATGTACAAAAACTAAAGGAAAGCATGAGACTGATAACTCATTAACCTGTAATATAATAGACACAGAACCAAATACAAAATACATAGGTGAAAAATGAAGGATTCACAGGAGGATCTGAAGAGCAGATTTGAGCTGATGGAATAAGAAAACAACAGACTTGAAGATAGGTCACTTAAGAATTTGCGATCCAAAGAAAAGCAGGAAACAAAACAGGAATGAAGTTGAAAATCATTACAACTTCACAGAATCCTTAGGACACCACTGCACATTTCAAAAAACAGATAATAGAAGGTGCAGGAAGATAGAAAATAAAGGGGCAGAACAAAAGTGTTTGAAGTAACAGTGGCTAAAAAATCTAAAATCTAAAAACTGCTAAAATAAGGCAGTATCAAGGGTCTGCCATACCTCTTTCTGTCCCCTGTATTTTCTACAAGGTACCTACTCTTAGGGCAGGAAGCACTCAAACCCTCAGTCCTAGTACTGTTGGTCCTAGGACTGCTCCATGAATTAATCCTACCATCTACTACTCTGGATCCAGCCACCTCTGTAAAAGCCCCACCTATGATGGTGTGAGGCTTTTTGGAGGGATCAAGACACAGCCATAACAACAGTTTTCAATGGCAAGCAAAAGATAGTGTTATGGAAAAAAAAATTGAAAATATTATTAGAATTAGGATAGGACTACTGTGGCCTATTAAAAAGTAAGACATTAAAATCTACTTAATTTAAAATTTAACCATTTTATACATTATGAAACTTCACAGTTTGGGGTGAAATTTTGATAAATGCATCATCTTTCTTTTCTATGGTTAAAACACTTGAAATTTATATTAAAAGGCATTTTTGAATATACAATGCCTTTTTCATGTTAGTCACTTTTCTATGCAATACATCACTAAATTTTACATTTCCTAATTAAATTTTTCACACTTTGATCAATACCTCTTCTTTCCCCTGGCTTCAAGTAACCTCCTTTCTACTCTATTCATGACTTCAGTATTTTTAGATTCCATACATAATATTATGAATGGGAAAGAAATCACGTGGTATTTGTCTTTCTATGCCAAGTTTGTTTATCTTAGCATAATATTTTCCAGGTTGATCCAGGTGGTTATCAATAAAGAAATTCTCTACTCTTTTTTTTTGTTTGTTTGTTTTTGAAATGTCTTTTTTTTTCTTTTTTTTTTTTTTTTGGTACCGGGGATCGAACTCACAACCACATGCTTGCCAGGCAGGCACTTAAGCCACTGAGCTAAATTCCCAGCCCTTAATTCTCTACTCTTTTTAAGGTCAACTGTATTTTACTGTCATTCTTGTTGTTATGAATAAAGAAATTACCTCCTCCTTTTAAGATTGGTTGTGGTTTACTGTGCACCACTTGCTTTTTATCCATCCATTCAATTGGGGATATCGAGGTTGCTTCCATGTCCTAAGTACTATAAGTAAATTTGCAATGGACACTCTGATGCAGGTATCTCCCAGGCTGTGAACTTCAGTTCTTCAGATGTGCATGCAGAACTAAGACTGCTCAGTTACATGTTTTATGAGAAATCACCAAATTTTTTTCCATAATTCCTGTAACAATTTATATTAGCAACAATACACTACAATTCCCTTTTTTCCAAACGCTTGCCTACACTTGGTCTATTTTTTTCCTTTTGGTGCCAGTGTGAAGTGATATCTCCTTGTGCTTTTACTTTGTGTCCCAGATGATTAGCACCAATTAGCATTATTTCACATATCTATGGAATACTTGTGTGTCTTTTTCGAGAAACATCCCTTCAGGTCATTTACCCATTTCTAAATTATATTTCTTATGTTTTTTTTCCATTAAGTACAATTCCTTATATATTTTGGATATTAACCACTCATCAAATTTATAAGCTGTAAACAGTTTTTTTAATCTTTGCGATGTCTCTTCACACTATTAATTGTTTACTTTGTTTTGAAAAAGACATTAAGTTTTTTTAAATTTTATTTTATTTTATTATTTTATTTTATTTTATTTTTGGTACCTGGGATTGAGCTCATGACCTTGCACTTGCCAAGCAGGCATTTGTGCCGCTGAGCTAAACCCTGGCCCCTACATTTAATTTGAAGCAATTTAATTTATTGATTTTTTTAATTTATTGCTTGTGACTCCAATTAATTGCAAGAAATCTTTGGACAGATTAAGGTTGTAGAACATTTTCCATATACTTTATATTAATAGAGTTATGATTCTGTGTCTTAATTTGTTAATCACTTTTGTGCTGATTTTTATCTAGGGCATATGGTAAAGATGCAGCTTTATTGTCCTGCATGTAGAAATCTAGTTTCTCACTATTTAGTAAGCAATATTAAACATTTGTTTTCAATTTTCTAACATTTGGGATTGAATCCAAGGCCTTCATACTGAAGTTTGTCCTGAGCCCTTTATTTTTTATATTTATTTATTTACTTTTGGTTTATTATTCTGTGATTCAGTTTTACTAAATCACCAAGTTGCCTAAGTTGAGCTCCAAGTTGTTATTCCTGCCTTATCTAACCAGGGTACCAGGGTTACAGGCACACATCCCCCTCACCTCATTAATATATATCACTTATTAATGACACTATATGTTTTCATTTTGTGTTCATGGGACGTTTGTCAAAAGTCAGTTGGCCACAAATGCATAGTTTTATTTTGAGGCAATGTGTCTTATTCTACTGTCACTGTGGTTTATATGACAGTAATTTGGTGCTTTGATTCACCTAGTTTTATAATATATTGTATAGTCAGTTCGTGTGATACATCCTTTTTGCTCAATGTTTCTTTGCTAGTTGGGATAATTTACATTTCAGAGATAAGATAGAACTAATAAATATAAATGTAGATAAGGAAAATTGTAATTTGAAAATTATACTTTTAATAAAAACTGCAGCTTTAGGACAAACAAGTACTCAACCTATCCCTGTGCAGGAAACTCTTTACACTAAAAGTAAATTCCTAAGGGTCTGAAAGAAAGACGTCATACAGCTGTAAGCAGGACTCTGGTTCCACGATTTTCATATATACGTTGCTCTTCCTCTCAGAGTCATCCTCCCACCAAATGACAGAAATAGTGGTGGGCAAACATATTTCAGCGTGAAATGCCTTCAAACGGTTTGCACTCTGGCCTCAGTCGCCAGACGGGTGTCATGGCAGACAGTAGGAGCGCTTTCTGGAATGTCCTTCAAGACTCTGCGGAGGCTCTGGCCAAGAAAGTGGGATGCAGCAGCCTCTCGACCTCTCACATTCTGTTCTCTGAGTACAACTTCCTAAGTTCCACCTAGTAAACTTTTGTGTGCTTGTCCTTGGTGTAGTCTAATTCTTTTTCTTTTCTCTTAGGAATCAAAAAAACCTATAGTCTACGCTGAGAGTAGGGTAGGTTGAGAATTCCAATATCCACCTTGCAGAATCTCCTTGGACTATCTGGTGACAGTGTGATATGGATTTTGAAATTAATTTTTATTATTTCTGTGGAAAATGTTATTAGAATTTTCCAAAGGATTTCACTGAATCTATAGATTATCGAGCAGTAAGGGTATGTTAGCAGTATTAATCTTCCACACCATGTACATAGACATATCAGTGTCCCTATGCCATCCACAGTTTCCTTCATGAGTGCCGATTCATGAAGTAGGAGGAGGAGTATTTCTCCTACTTGTTTAAATTTCCTTCCAAGTTTTTAAGCTTAAAATTGGTGCTGAATGTGAGTAGTTTGGAATTTTTTTAGACTGTTGCTAGCATAAAGAAACATGATTACTTCTTTACATGTTTATTTGTACCCAGAAAATTTACTGAATCATTCCTAAATGCCATTTTGGTGGATTTTTAGTGTTTCTATGCCTAAAACTGTCACACAAAATGGGGACAGTCGCGACTGTTATTCTCCTATTGGATACATTTTACTTCTTTTCTTGTCTAATTGATGCACCTAAAATTTCCACTATTTTGCTAAGTAGCAGTGGTAAGATTGACCACCACTGCATTTTTTTTCACTGAATATTCTTGATCTTAAGGGGAAAGCTTTAAAATTTTTCTAAATGCATATGACCCTATATGTATGCATTTAATACATACCATTTATTATATATAAATTTTGGTATTGCATAATTAATTTATTGAGATTTTATGAAATAAAGATGGTCAATTTTCTAAAATGATTTTTCTGTGTTTACAGAGATTGATCATATGGCTTCAGTCTTTATTTTGCTAATACATCTCTATCAATGATTTTCATGTTGAATTTTGCTTGCATCTCAGAAATAATCTTATGTACTCATGGTCAAGCATTCTTTTCTTGTAAGATTGAATTCAGTTTAAATTTTATTTTGTAGATGATCTTTTATTTCTATGTTTCTTGTGATTATTGGTCTTTAATTCTCTTTAATTATAATAAACTTGTCTGGTTTTAGGGTTCCGATCTGTGTTTTCTCAAGTTTATTTGGAAATATTTTCTAATTCAGACATTAAGTATAATTCACTGAGATAAAACATGACACCTTGAAATATACCTCTTTGGAAAGTTGATCATTTAATTCAATGGACCTCAAAAAAGCAACAGATTCAAGAACTCTTCATCTACTAATTAGTGTTGTTAAGATAGCAATTATTCTCATATTGGCTTACAGTTTCAATGTTATCTCAATTAAAATCCACACAGCACCCAGCACAGTGGTGCACACTGGCAATCCCAGCGCTCTGAGAGGCTGATGCAGGAGAATCACAAGAAGGAACTCAGATGGGCAAATGAGTGAGACTGTCTCAGAAAAGTAAGTAAATTTTAAAAATAAATTGAACACATAAACAAACAAAACACATAACTTGTATATGCTACTCAGTGTAAGAGTGCTGGATTCAGTATATATAAAAAAAAAAAAAATTCCAGTGCTACTTTTTCCAAAGCTGATGTTAGTCTTAAAATTAATTCAGAAGTATTTGGACTGGTAATTGCTAGAGCAAGCTAACGTGTAAAAATAATGGTGCTCAGGAGCTCCTATATCCTGATTTTAAAACTACAATGACAAAGGCATTAAAATAGAGGTAAATATGTAGAGAAACTGAATAGAAACGAGAATCAAGAAGAAAACCCATATTGTGTTCAACTGACGTTCAACAAAAGTGCTAAAATGATTCAGTGAGAAATGACAATAGTCTTTCAAAAAAATGGAGTTGGGACAAATTGATTTCAGATGCAAAAAATGAAACTACCCCTACCTCACAATATATATAAAACTGTAATCAAACTAAATCATCTTCCTACTTGTCAGAGATAAACCATAAAGGTCTTAGCACAAATCATAGATCTTGGATGAATACTTGATTTTTTTAAAATATAGTACATAAAGCACAGTAAATCAAAGAAAAATTAATAATCTGAACTTCAAAAATCATTGTTCTTTATAATTTAGTGAACAGCATTAGAAAAATAAAACAGTAATTCAAAGGATGGAAAGACTCACTTGCAAAGTATATATTTGGAAGTTTTTTTAATCCAGCATTTATAAAGGTCTCTATATGTAACTCAACTGTAAAAATCAGTAAATAACTTTCAAGAATGGGTAAAAATGGGCAAAACATTAACTACACACTTCTCTAAGAGATATAAAACTAGTCAATTGTGTAAAAAGATACTTAACTAATTTTATCCATAGGGAAATGCATGCAAAGACCACAATAAGGCTGGGGATACAGCTCAGCAGACAGCACCTGCCTGGCAAGCATGAGTTCAATTGTGAGTTCAATTCCTGGTAACAAATTTTTTTCTTAAAGCTGGTGGTGGCATGACTTGAAAACACTAAACTAAATGACAAGAATCAAATGTGAATGGTCCCATAACTGTATAATTTTACTTATACAAAATGAAAAGAGTAAAAGATATTCAACTTTATGTAGCAATTATCCGAAATGAATGTAATTATTCTGTATTGCCATCAGACACTAATAAAAAATGTCCACAGTAGGCAAACTTGTAAGGCCATAAATTGTGTGCTACAAGGCACTTGAGAACAAGGAAATGATCATTTTTTGACTAGTATGGCTTTTCATTCTAGGTGATGAAATCTTGATGTACTAAAACAGTGGTGTTTCTCACTCAAATTTAGAGTATACCATTCATCAATTAAAGATGCAATATGCAAGTGAATTTTATGATGTGTGAATTGAATCTCAAATAAAGAAAAAATAAATGAAACCTGTTATCAGTTATTTATCTTATACAACATTTGAAAGAGGAAAAATACATCATCTATGATATAAAATATTTATTAAATTATTGATGTATGCTTTACACCAATCAAGCCAATAACTTGATAACAATATTACATATCCTGTTTTACCATACTTTCCATTTATTCTGATTTTCTACTTTTAAAATATCTCTGTTGACTCTATTGATACATAGATTAAATATTTTAAAATTTAATTAATTTTAAGAATATTTATGAATAGAAACTCACTGTTAGGAAGAAAATAATTGAGCCTTTAGATCAAATGAAACAAACTCATTTTTACTGTTATTCCAGAAAAACTCTGAAGATTTAAGGACACAAACTATTTTAATTTTATGTCTCCTTGTTTAGTTTTCCTTGTATTGAAACTCAAATACGTAAATTTAAATCAATCAAGATCTTTGATTCCTTGCATTATCATCACTGATCTATCTTTAATCCCCATTGGTGTGGTTTAGATGAAAATATTGAGACTGGGACTTGTCAGGCAGTGTAGGTCTCTCAGGGGTGATCTGAAGGGGTGGGTTTTTGTTCCTAGGCCCTCCTTTATCTCTGCTTCTTGATTGCCAAGACATGAACAACTTCCCTCAGCCATGCTGCTGTCTATGCTGTTTCTGCTTGGAACCTGTGAACCACTAAAATTATGAGCCAAAATGTCCTTCTTCTTCAAGTTGTAAGTATGCATCATTTTATCCCAGCAATGGGACGTCACTAAAACAGAATTTTTGTAAAACCATGAATATGTTCATTGCTATGATTGTAATCTGATCATATGATTTAGAAGCCTTTGGAACTAGTTAGTAGGGGGAGTTTGGAGAGATTCAGAAATGCCAGTTAGAGAAGCCCTAAAGTGTTTTGAGCAGTGTTTGATGTGTAATAGCTAAGAAGACTAAATGTTGAGGAGAATGCATGTGAATAAGTCCCAGCTCAGAAGGTTTAAGTCTGGAGCAAAGACTAAAGTTGCTATGGGACTAGACTCTATATCCTGTGCTCTAGCAGAAAATGAGCCCATATTTTGCCCTTGTCCTGAGACTGTATAGGAGAATGAGATTTTTAAAAAGAACAGATTATTTAATGTAGCAAAATTTTTTTTCCAAGGCAGTACAATGTTTAGGTTGTGGAATAGGTACTGAAGGGTGCTTTTAATCAGAGCTACAATAAGAATCGTCAACATATGGCAGAGCTGAATAATTTGAAAATTTTGCAGTTTTATCAAAGAAGCGCCTGTAAAATTGGGGCAAAGTATATCTTGCTTGCCAAAAAGTTCAGTTGTAAAGAGAAGCCAAGTTTTTACAGGAACAAGAATTAGGATGCCTTGGGGGCATCTCAGAAATCATCAAGATCCCATCTATCATAGGCTCCAGGGTATAAACATCATAATTCTTTCATTCATCTCATGTGTCGTGGCTTTGCAGGGCTTCCTAGTGACGTAGATTCCTGAGTAAAACTATCCAGATATGCAGAGGCTTCCGCGTCCACGATTCAAAGGAACCTCAGAGGAGAATTGGAACTTGGACTTTTCAGAAACTCTGGATCTGTTTAGAACTTGATGATTCTTACAGATAGACTAAGTGCAATCTGAATAATGAGACTGACAGAGAAAATTATGGGTCCCAGGCGTGGAATTTTGTAGTTTAGATCTAAAATACCCCAAATGTTTGACAAGCTCAGAGCTAGGGCCTGCTCAAAGAGAGCAGACAACTGGGGGAACAAACTGGAAGATTTTTGTCCCCAGGCACCCAGTATTTTAAAATGAACATCCTTACATATTTTATTTAGCTTTTCCATCATTAACAAAAAGGTTGAACATCTGTTAATAAATTTATTTGTCACAAGTTTACATACCTGTATTTGATTTATGATCTTTTACAAATGGTTCAGTGCTTTCTTTTATTAATGAATAGAAATTTTTAAAATTTGCATAAAAATTTATTTCTGACACAAATTTTAGAATTCTGTTACAAAAATCATGTTTTGTACAATGTTTTTCACGTTCTTAAGATGTTTTTGACTATTTTAATGTCAATGCTATTGTGTTTACAAGTTTTTGCTTTATGACTATCCTTTTTTTCTTATTCCAAATTTATCTGTTTTCAAAAAGAGAGTATTTTCTTCTGAGTGGGCTAAATTTTTTCTCCTTCAGATGATGTGTATTGCCCAAACCATTTTCCTTTGAAGAAAATGTTTCCCTGTAAGTGTGTAATGATTTTTAAAGTCAATAATTTGAGTAGGCCTGTTATTGGCTCTGTTTAATGACATGAATTGGAAAAGAGTGAGAAGGAGCACCTGGCCAGGAGTGATTCTCGTTCCCAACAGCTGTCGGGGATGCTGAGTCCTAGGCTGCAGAGCTCCAGACCCCAGCAACACAGAGTCAGTTACATATATTCCTTATCCTGTCCACAAAGTAAGATTTAGGATTAGGACTTGTCCTTAAAACTAGGAAGAAGAGTAGCATTGAAAGAAGGGAATATTCTTAAAGTATAGGCCAGAAAAATCAACAGAAATATAACATAGGAATTACTTTTCACTTGTGTTCCCTAGTCCTTTATCCCCTGTCCCAGGAGTCTTTTAGGGTGCCCTGAATGCTACTGATCTTAGCAGAACAGAGTAGCTACCATATACTATACTGATTATTTAAGGTAGTAGTGGCAGAAGGGAGGTAGTCAGTATATTGGCAAAAGTAATAAAATCCAATCCAATCTATTATTAGTTCCCATTCTCTCAGGTCTATAGTAGCCCGATTAGTCCTCCTTCTCAACAACACAGACATACTTTTGGAAAAAACACCTTCTATCTCAGAGAGTCTCATAATTTTAGATGTTATATGTGTACTTGGCTCTCTCTTGTCCTTCTTCTGTAGGTTTTTATAGAAAAAGCCAAAAGAAATTATTTCCATAATATTGGCAATTCAAGTTTCCCTCTTTTTCTCTTTATTTAGATATATAAAGCTCCCTTCCTCTTTTATAGAAAATAAAATAAGGGATATTGTAAGTATTTTTTGCGAGTGTGGTTTTGGTCTTGTCTTTCTGTTTTATTATTACTGTGATAGAAAAGAAATTGAGAGTGTATGCTTATGTTTAGTATGAAAGTGTTCTGTACATAAAAATACATGTTTTTAATAAGTATGATGTTTTCAATTATGAGCCAGATATGCTTGCTGAAGTCCCCCGAAGCTAAAAGTTAACCATCCATAAATACATATCTACATTTTCCCCCTGCTCCAATTATATTGCCAATGGAAGCACAAAAAAAATCTTTTTTTTTTTTTTCGGTACTGGGGATTGAACTAATGACCTTGCGCTTGCCAGGCAGGCACTTAAGCCATTGAGCTAAATTCCCAGCCCACAAAAACCTTTTTATCTGTGATGAAAGTTCAGTCCTTCTACTCTACCTCCTATGAGTTCAGAGAATTGTCTTGGGATCTTCTTTACCCCTAGTGAATTTTTTTACCAAATTGCATTCAATAATTGTTCAAGTCATAATTGATTCATTTATTGTTTACTCTAAAATACAGATATGGTACACATGGGATATGTTAAGTTTATGGTATATGCTAAATTTAGTATTTTTCTTTACTAAAATTCATCATCATAAGTCTGCCCTTTTGAACTTTTTATGTAAAACATTACTATTTTTCTAATTTCTCTCTCTCTCCGCACATACAACAATTCAAAAGTGCATTCTGAGAGCTAAACTGAGATAAATTTCACATTTGAAAATAAAATTTATTGTTAAAGATTTTTGCCAAGGGCAATTAAGTGAAAGATGGCCAGCACTTGGCAGGGTATCTGCCCCCATGAACTCTGCTAGGTAATTTGATGATCCTAGGAAGTATTGACTTTGGATTCATTAACTATAGAAGTGGCAGGAGTTGTTATACAATTGCGTGAATGCCAAAAAGTGAAAATTTATCCAAGTAAATAACGGTTCTGCACATAATGTTAAGTAGAGGAAACAGCAATGTGTACGTGTGTGTGCACATTACATCTGTCTCGAGTGGGAGGAAGCTCGAGAGAGAGAGGGAGGGGGAAAGAAGGAGAGGAAGAAAGGGAGAGAAAGGGATGAGAAAAGAATTAAGTTCTGCTATGTACCTGTACTGACTCACACAAAGAATGGAAGCATGTACTGTGAACATGTACTAATGCAAAAATAAATATAAATGAATCATGCATTTTAAATACAGAGAATATTATGATTCATTACATGGACTAAAGCATGCATATTTGGAAACAATTCTAGTTCAACAAATTTATAATCAAGATTGCATTCACTGTCAATTCAGAAAATAATCATTGGTTTCAGTATAATTGATTTGAATTCATTTTAGTTTCATTGAAAATTCTGGCTTAATAAAATGTCTAAACAATATTTCTATTTAACTATATTTGACTCAACAGTAGTTCAATATGAAGATTGCAGCTTTAAGAAATTTGGATACAAAGGATTGTTTGAGTTGGGCATTGGTACATGCCTATAATCTCAGCTCTCGGAGGCTGAGGCAGGAGTTTTAGGCCAGCTTGGGCTACATAGTGAGTCCAAGGCCAGCTTGCAATACATAAAGAGATACTGTCTCAAAAAACCTATTAAAAAAAAAAACAAAACAAAACCAACAAAAGAAACAAAACAATCATTTGAAAATGGCACTTCTTACTTATTAGCCTTTTATTTTCTGTACTTCCCCAAAAATGAGTGCATTTGTTTAATTTTATCATTTATAAACAGTGTAAGGAAGGAGAAAAATATCATTTCACTGAAAGCTGTGTGCTGTTTTAAGTATCTTACCCACATTTGTGAGACAACATATCTATCTTGAATTCATCTATTTTCTGAGACCTTAGTCTTATCATCTATTTTCTGAGACCTTATCCTGTTGAGTGATATTACTTAGGGGTTAAGTTCAATAACTATATCAGAAATTCAAATGATAATACTTTACTCTCGATATTTGATGAGTAAATGTTTGCCAATGAATAACAGTTTTCTAAGTAAGATTTATACAGCAATGACTGTATTGCCAGCATTACTTACCTTTAAAAGAACACACTGCTTTTCACCTCCCAACGTTCTCCTTTGTCCCTATTTTTCACACTGTGCCTCTGCCTGCTTTTGCTTTAGGTGACAGACCTGAGATATTTTTTGTGAAACTACTAGTCATCCATTCTTCTATAAAATATTTTTGTGAAACTTTTTCATTTTAGAACACATTGCAATTATTGCATAGTTAACAAGATAGCACAGAGAGGTCCACCATCTCTTTTCCTGTACTATATGAGTCTGATAGTACAGTCCAGTTGTAACAGTAAATGACCCTGTATTGACATATTATTATTAACTGAAGTCCGTATTTTACTTTTTAATCATACTCTAAACAATTCCAAAAGGTTTGCACCCACCTGGATCTTTGAAAGTGAACATAAGCCTCAGGATAAGGTAAACCAAACTTTTCCTGTTCTGGATTCTGGGATTCATTAGAGAATAGCATCAACCCCAGAGAGGCCAGTAAGGTCAGAGACGAACAGCGGTGACACTGTGCGAACAGTGGGGCGAAAGACAAGATGTTTCCAAGAACTCACTACCTGGATACAGCTGACACTGCTGGGGAGCTGATCGGAAACACCGGCTTCAATGTGCTGGAGGTGATCAGAGTAGCAAGAACAGAATGTGACTGTGGCATCGAGCCGGAGTCACTCTTAGCAAGTAAAAACAGAATCAAAGCTGTGCATGGTGCGTGTCTATAATCCCAGCACTCTAGGAGGCTGAATTAAGAGGATGTATTTTAGTTCAAAAGCCTTGGGTTCAAACACCAGTATTGGAGAAATATATACAAAAACAAAACAGGAAACAGGAATCTGAGCCCCAGGTAGAAACATCCAGGTGAGTGGCTGAGAGCTGCAGCAATCATCTGTGTCACAGGTCTTTGACTCAAAATAGAAGGGTACCTGGAGCCTTCAGTTAAGAAAATAAAGATGTAAGCCCTAGGCAAACAGTCAATCTATGGGCAGAGTGATTCTTACAAGAAATAAACGGGCTTTACGATCTCTGTTGAGTCAGGACAGTGCTTCTTAAGCATTGATGACCGCCATGGCCCCATCCACAGCAGATGTTAGGTTACATGTATGTATTGTTGTCTGTGACAACTTGTGGAACATACCTCTGTAATTTAGAGTGTAGAGGGGAAGGAGGCTGATAAGCATCACACAAAACACAAGACATTGCACAATAAATAATTATCCAGGCTAAAATATCTAAAGTATTGCAGAGAATTTCTAGTTTTATATAATTAGTGCCAAACTAAAGGATTTATGGCATTAACATTTAGGGGGCTATAATATCATGTATTCTTTCAAATTCTCTCTATGTATTTCACACTAAATGTCCTTATTTTTCAAAAAAACCAAACCAGAGTAACTGCAATCAAAATAGGCAAGAAATAACTGAATACTAGGAGAAAATGAGAAACACAACTCCAAAGAGTTTCAGAAATTGAAATATTGAGACCTTTATTTAAAAGAAGTATTTTGAGAGTCTCAGTGAAAAAATATAAAATATTGACAGGAACTTTTAAACTGATATATATAAAATGATCAATTTATTCTAGAACAAAAGAAAGCAACTTTCAAAATATGTTTGTCACATCAAAAGGATCAGGAAAGAAACAGGAGTTTTGAGTCGACAAGCTGCCTAACTGTAGGTCATACTATATAGAACAGTGCACACAACAACTGTGAATTTATAAATTTGGTGAATTTATAAGAAAACAACCAGATGCTGTTGCACAAAGCAAATGATCCTCAGGAAAATTTTAAGGGCTGATGAAATCAGAGTAAATTCTCTGATCACAATAAGGTAGGAATTAATAACAAACAGAAAATTAGAAAGTTTTCTGCATTTGAAAATTAAGAAATGCAAATAATACCATGATGATATTATATATACAATATTTAGTATATATTTGACATACAGTATTAGACTTTTTACATTGGTTATTGTTAGAGTATACTACTCTGTACTTTACACACTAAAGTTAAACAAATGATATATTTTGCAGATATATCTCTATTTTGCCTTACGTTTTACCCTTTTGGACACAGATTTCTATTGCTTGCACTCATTCTCAGAATGTTTCTTGGTTGTGCAGCAAAATGTCTGCAACCTCACTTTCTTATAATTTCTCAGCAATATAAGCCGATATGGAATTTTTAATTCTGTAACAATTTATTTGGCATGTCAAATGGCCTAGTTTTTAAAATTGCATATAGCTCAATGCAGAAACTAAAGGTATATATGAGAGCACAATTTCGCATCTATACCTAATCTATATACACAACTATCTGTATCTTTTTGTAAAGATACAGTTGACGACCTAGACACCTTTCTAGACAAGAGCAAGTGTTAGCCAATGTCTGATGGTTTTTCTACAGCCAAACAAACATAGTGAAATCTAGAAAATTTTAAAGACATTACAAATCAGTGTTTCTGGGATGCATTTAAACACGATTGAAGGATGAAAGAATTGGGGACATATCCTGGATACTCACCCAGTATCACGGACTGGATCATTGATAAAGACAGACACATGTTCTCTTTCTCTTCAAGGCTAGAAAGTCAAAGATCAAGGCATGAGCATCTGATGAAAGTCTTCTTATTGTGTTCTCAGATAATGAAGGGAGAAGGGTCAAAAGGAACTCTGTCCTCACATGGCTGCAGAGAGGAAGAGAGCCTCACCATACACACCAGCCCTTTGTGTAGGGAGATTAATTTAATCATGGTGGTTGGCTTTTATAATCTGAACACTTCCCCCAAAATGCCACGGCCAGGAGCTGTTGCACTGAAGACTACATTCCCCACATGGAGAATTTTGGAAGGGACAAAACATCAAACTGCAATAACTATTATCCAAAATTCAAAGCAGGATAACTACTTGATCTTTCAGGAAAGTTGTACAATGAAACTTCTAGAGTGAAGAAAATGAGCCCAGTATGTTCAAATTCCAGATTCTAGAGCAATTCAAAGGGGAGGCTTTTGTGTACAGATAGGAGCGCTCAATATAGCAGTGTAAAATAAAAAGGGAAAGATATAAAGTAAGGAAGAAGTGACTATAATATGAGAAAGAGAGGCTGAGAATGAAGGAGGAGGAAGCAAGGCTAGCACCATGACTTTACTTCTGAGCAGCAGCCTTTAAAAGATAGACTGACCACATTTAGGTCATCTATTGCAGGTCAATGAATATAAAATACGTACTTCACGCAGAAGTCAGAAATGTTTAACCAATTTTATGACAATTGGTAGAGTAGGTACTCAAACCAAAATCAGACTCACAATTACTGCATGTGTTTCCCAATATGACTGTCAAATGACATGCAAAGCTAACGAGATGGAGCAGCAGTTTTTATGGAGGCTTTGGAAGTGTAGGGGCCACATGAGTGAATCAAGACGTCTTCCCGCACCCCCCCCCCCCGCAGTCTCTATGGGAGCCTAGCAAGTGATGGCGTGATCCCTCCAGGTGCACTCGTGTCCCGGGAGCGCTGCTGCCGTAATGAGAAAATGTATCTATGCAGCTTTATGGCTGTTAGTTGCATGTTATTTTCTGTCCAAGATAAAAAAAAAATAAGTTTGCTATTTACGAAAGCAAAGACATTTGTTCCATGGATTGAATTTATTTTGTAAGTGCTTAGGTTTCTTTTCTCTACTTCACACGAGGCTTCTGTTGATCAGACCCATCAATTTTACTATGTAGACATCTTTCTCCTTTCTCCTTTAGTCATTTATATCATCACTAGAGATTTAGGGTGAAAGCTCAGGTCCTCATGGGTGCTGAGTCCTGTATGCGCTGGAATGCCAGGTGACTACAAGTTAGGGGAGTGAGGAGGGACTTCTGTCCAGATGGCAGGGATAGGAGTTGGTAAATCCTGGCACCTAAATGTTCTTGGCAATTAAAGCCTGAGAAGATTTTTGTTACCTTTGCGTCCTCAACCTTACACATACTGAGATAGACTGAGGAAACAGGGTGGACAAACCTTGGGTCCTTGTTTGTTAGATAGATGCTCTTTAACACATCTATAAGCAAAGCTGACCAAAACTCTGACCAAAAATTTTAAAACAGAAAAGAAGACAAATATAAATAGAAGCAGTGATGCCAAATTTAATCTAGTATCCTCCAGAGATCCATTGGTTGTCAGAAAGCCTATCTCCAGAAGTTCCACTGTTTAAAGTCTAATTCTAACTTCTACATTCTTTTTCTTTTGGTACCCATGGATACGCAAATACTGTGTACAAGTGTGACTCAGATTGGTGAGACAGAAACTGTGGCTGCAATTCACAGTCTGGTTTATTTTTATTGGTACCGGGGATCAACTCAGGACCACACGCTTGCAAGGCAGGTGCTTATGCCACTAAGCTAAATCCCCAGCCCCCAATTCACAGTCTTATAACCCTATTAGGTTCCCATGAAGTGAGGAATTACTTTTATGTAAATTAAATGTAATTAAGGTAGCCAATTACTTAAATATATTGGTAATAATAATAAGTTTTTTTTGAAAGATATTTCTAAATGACTGTACATCTCACAATACTTTTTATTTCCATGACATTGTATAAAATGAATCTTCTAAAATGTATTTATAATATTAATATAATATGTAGCTGATGTAAACTATCTATTATTTCTTTCAGAGATAAGAGAGAAAGATATCACTCCAAGAGGGAGTTACTACAAATTTCAAATATTTATCAAATATTTTAGCTCGTGAGATTTAGCTATGCATTTTCTTAAAGACTAATTTATTTCAGATATTAGAGCATGACGCTGTGTTCCTACCCATCAGAGAGTAATTTCATACATGCAGTCATAGCGATCACAATCACTGAGGTCACCTCATGTAGGAGTGATTTGCTGCTACTGGATCAGCCAGGAAACAAGAAGTCTACCAGGCAAGTTTCTAGGGGTTGTGTCACAGTTTTTTCATCTGTAAATTTCTTTTTGTATGTGTTGCAAACATGTCTGACACTATGTTACAGCTTAGCATTCATTTCCCCTGATATGTTGACACTCGATTGAAACATGGTAGCCTGGGACAAAGAGATTTGGTGTTCTCACAATGAATCACCTCACACTGACTACTGATAAGCACTGCCACAAATCATGGAGAGCTGGCAAGGTCTTCTGCCCTAATTTGTTTTTTAAATTTTCATTCAGACAGTATAACTTCATTATGTTCCTGCAAGCAAGACCCTGGGCTTTGTGTGAAGATTTACAGCCAGTAAGCCATCTCAGGACACAGAAATGTTCCTTCTTTTGCACTGTGTGCTTTTTACTCTTAGTTTGGAGAAGTAGATTTTATATGTTATAACTTTTTTTTATTTTTAGAAGAACACAAAGGTTATTTTTTTTCCTCTGTGTGACTGGTGAGGGAATTTACTGCTGACTGTAAAGAAGCAAGTGATATTCATTATGATCTGATAACAGTTGCAGAGAAAATCACCATATAAAAATCTCTAATATTCTTCAGTATTCTTCTTAAATTTGGCTTTCATTTTCCTGTTAAAATATAAAAATAGTTCAGCAGACTGACTCCAGGTGAGGTTACACATTCTGACACAGGGCTGGAAGACTGAGAGTGAAAGAATGGATCATGTCAAACACCTGCAGCCACACTGGTGACAAACCAAATCTTGTCAAGAACTAGACAGCTTTCTTTCCACAAACTGTTTCTCTCGCTTGAGCCATAGCATGAAAACTTGGCAGTCCAACTTTGAACACTGACAGAAATTTCACTGGTTATTTACTATTGCTTGGAGAGTAAACAATTCGACTGAACTATTAAGGAACTTTGGCACTCTGTTTTAGAAAACTTCAATTTGGCAAAATGAAAACAACTCAACTGAAAAGATTTTGATCAAGAGACTATTGGAAAGAGAAGCTATTTCCTGGAAAAAGATATTATATTTCTCAAGCAGAGGAGTCATTTAAAATACTACATGATTTATTGATTGGAGATATTTAAAAAGAAAGCTTTTCTGTTGAATTTATTTTAAAAATAAAGATTGTTTCAATTTCTTTCATAAATGACCCTTTTTTTGTACAAAATGACGTTTATACAAAATGACTTTTCAGGGCACCCAACTGAAATACTTAATCCTTCTCTGCTTTAGAACAGTTAGTTTGGTCATTAGATTTAATATAAAATAAAAATAAAGACGATTTAGAGAAAAGCTAAAGACATGTCTAGCTAACAATGAAAAAAGTGAAATGAAAAAGAATTTCAAATCAAATCTCCATTATAAGCTTTTTAAATATTCAAAAATATATTTTGAAACCATTCAGAGCTGAATCTACGATGATATATATATTTTATTCTCATATACTTGTCAAGGCCTTGAACAAAATAAGTCCATTATTATAAAACTGCACTTCATTTGACACCTGGAAATGTGAATCTAAACACAATGCAAAATCTGATTATCACGATTTTGTTAAATATTTTATTTATGTACCTTTCACAGACTTGTGCCTAATATCAGCGTTGAGTATTCAATTGTTTCCTTCCAGCTCAGCGACTCGGAGGGGCATCCATAGAAGTGCTGACTGCAGACGTGTGGCAGCATCAGCACTCAGGCTCTTGGCCCGGGAGGCGCCCAGGAGGGTTGAACTTTGACTGCTTTTATTATTTTTTTTTGTATTGATGCAATAAATCAGAACTATGTCAGTTTTGGATACTGTTTCAACATGTTGTTACGGACACAGGGGCTTTATGATATCTCTATACAACACATACTGAACAAACAGAAATGTTAAAACAGAAAAGAAAGAAGAATAGGAAAAATGTATTTTAAGTCTACTCCTGGTAAGCCAAACAGCTCTTCTTTAAAGTAAAAATAATGCATATGCAATTGTTACTTTTGGGTTACTGCATATATTCATTTTGAAAATCTTGTCTTTGAAGTTTATTGATTATTACAGTGACTGTTTATTAGTATGTATTTAAACATATTTACTATTTTGGAGTTATAAATAATAATAAGGCACATTATTAAATCATCTAAGTGGATTGCTAGGGAGTGAGAAAAAGAGCTAGATCACATTTTAGCAAATGACATAAATTCTTTTCACCAAATGGAAAAATGACACAAACTGCCTTTTTTGTTTTTTGAGCATGTGTGTGCGTGCATGCTACAAAATACTGTGGTAATCTAAAGGTATGTTACTACACTTTCCCTAAAAAGCAAAGCCATTTATTTTCCTTATTCAGTAATGTAAGTATAATCAAATGCCTCAAGAAAACAGAACCTTTACAACAATCTCAAGTTTAACTGGTTACTGTGTTTAGATTTTCAATTTTCCCTTCCTTCTTCCCCTGCCAGTTTTGAAGAGAGCGTTCATATGCCTCACAGTATGCTGAGCACAAGACGATCAGCCAAACCGTGGCTTCTTTGAGAGCTTAAACCCTTTAAACTCGGCGCTCTTTCCAGCTGGCAGGTCAGCAGCGCTAAGCAGACACTGCAGGTTTCTGCTTAGTTAAGTTTCCACAAATGCGGCTTTGCTTATTTGTAGTGAGGAAGGGGAAGAGGATCTGCCCTGGGAACAATTCTATCCATCTTCTTTTTCTTAGCCCGCTGTGTCTAATCTGTTTGGCGTTGCAGGCTTTTTCTTTCTTTCTTTTCTTCTCCCTTTTTTTTTTAATCCATAGGTTTTTGACTGACAGACGTTATTTAAAAAAAAAACAGTAAAAATGTTAATGTAATTCACTCCTAGAGACATACGTTTACTTTTCATGAATCCTGCAAACATTTCAGTCATTTTTTCCATTCTCCATTAATAAACATGGTTGGTAAAATAATAATTCATAGATCTATTCTTAAGATGTTAGCTTTTATATAGAGATTAAGGTTACAAAAGGCAAAACAGACTTTAATCTCATTTCATTCTTCATGTCTAAACTCTAATTCAGACATTTCCTTCTTAATGCTTCAGTTCTTGTTCAAATATTAACAGCTTTTCTGAGGGTTACAAGATGATTCAAGCCAGATAAGTGATTGTCTATTTATTCTGAACATTTCTCTAAGTCATTATCAATACTTTAAAATAAAAATAAAGAGGATTTTAGGGTAGTACTTAAATCACTATTGTATTTAGTTCTCGTGAACATTCAATATTGGCTTAACTCAGCTTAAATATATCAGAACTAGTATCCACTCTTTACATATCTACAAGTTTCCAAATTTTGCACATTACTAGCAGATGAAATTAATGATTTGCATTGAGTTGGTACTGATTAGTTTGACAGCTTTATGGTATAAGTGTAAATCTGTGAACTAAAGCAACAATGCAATAATGCTACTTATTACAAGATTATTAGATTTAGTCATGAGCAAAATAATGAAAACAGTATAACCACTGATTTATAATCATGTGTATAACATGAAGTGTGTGCCTAATATATTTTATTTTAAACTGTTCAGTCTGAATTTTACATTCCTCCTTTAGTTGCCATCTTTTTACATCATTTTGTGTCTGTTTTAATAAATTTAAATTAAAAAAAACTTTCCCATGAATTCTTGCTTATATGTTGTGGCTACCTTTTGTATATAAATATTTTGCCACTTTAATTTGGAATTTCTGACCAAACATTTTAAATTTCTTTGAACAACAAAATAGTCTTCTATACCTATGAGCAATAAGTTTCCTCTAATTCACATTTAATTTAGTAGTATGATAGTTTGCTACAGTGATGGAAATCCTGGAAATTTATCAGCAAGAAGGAAAACCAGGTTAAAAGGAATACAGAAGACCATGATAGACTGTTAACACTTTCTACATAAAGGCACTTTTAAAATGATGAAGTTAATAGTATTGCTTGTCTTTTAGCTATGAAGAAATGATTAAAAACTACTTTTGCTTAATCTCTTTAATCAAGCTTAAAAGTGCTACTTGGTAATCATTACTCCTCTTTGCATTTTATTTAAATGCTGTGACTGTGTTTGTAAGAAAGTAAAACAGCAAATAGAAAACTCTGAAGTACTTAGGTAGCCCATAGGAGAAGCCTGTTGGGATTCTTTGAGAGAAAGATTGCAGTGAAGCTTTACACAGCTAACACTGTGAGGCACTCAACTTGCAGGTCTTGGTAACCACTAATCTTCCAGTTGGCCAAAGCAACCAGATGCCTGCCAGAGAGCAAGAGGGCTCTGTGGACATGCTTCCGGAAATCAGCTCTCTGGGATATAGAGAGGTCTGAAAGCTCAGAAAAGAGTCATTTATAAGTGCCTCTTCCCTTGTCCTATTTCTGGCACTGATAGTGCCCTCATCCCTCTTTCTCTATTTTTCTGCCTAAGACATATGCATGTGCATTATTTTTTAAATCATGCACTAACAGACATTCTTATATGGATAATAAACACACACACAAATAGAACAACAAATGGGTACACATATGTGCACATGTGGTACACAGGTGCTTTGAAGAGGAAAATGTATAGTATAATGTTCATGGAATCTAAATTTTAACTTCAAACAGATGAAAGATTCAGAGTGAACACTTCAGAAAAAAACTGCATAATGGTTAAAAACAACGATGATCAAAAATTATAGAGCAGAAAGCATCATTCTTTAGCACTGATAGAAAATAGAAAAATAGTTAATGTTGTAATAAAAAAAAATTTGCAACATAAATTTACCAATAAACCCTACAGAGTCTTACAAACAACCTTAGTAAGAGATGTAAATGTATTCCTTTGTATTAGATAATAGAGAAAATTTATTCCATTATTTAAAGTTTTATTATTCTCTTTCACTAAAGTTAAAAATGAGGAAGCCTCTGTATGTCCAGCAACATATGTTAATGTTTATTTCTTTCCATAGTGAAGTTCTGTAAGAAAAGCATATAATTATATTTTATTCAAGCCTAGATTTAGTAGATTCACAACACTAGTATATCATAGCTTACAAGTAACGATACCTTGATTTGAGTTGTAGCAGTATAATGGCTTTTCTGCTTTTTATGAATTATCTATACAATACTTGCTCTTTGTTGAGGAATATTAGATTTTCATCTTTTTTTAACAAGGATAGTTAACAAACATATAAATGATTTAATGTATTTAATGTACCGTGAACTATTTTGTAGGAAGTACAATATATGCTAATACTCCAAACACAAAAACACACAAAAAAATGAAAAGCAAAATAAAAAGACTTCGGAAATTTCATATACACTTAATTTTGATTTTTAGATTTTCTAGAGACTATTTGTGATGTTACAAAGGTAAGTATTAAAAATAGCTAACATAGGTTCTGTTAATCTCATATAATCCATAACTGTTACTATCAAAGAACAAAACAAGCACACTTAGCAACTAAAGAAGAAATAACAGAGAGGACAGAATTCCATTTTGTTGGTCAACAGCCCAGGATGATACCCCTTGAAGCTGTTGTATCAGTATTATCTCTGTGTGATTGCTAAGGTCATATCAGTCTTTCTAAAAATAGAATTCAGCACTGATGCAGAGTTTCTACCTCTAACCGATCTTCTAGCAAGTTTTGATATTTCTAAAGAATTCTTTAAAAACAGAATTTAGAAAATGGTTGTATTTGTAATATTGATGTATTAATTAGAATTTCAGACAAATTTACAGTTCTGAAAAATTTTAGACATTACAGTAAATATATATTTGGTAATAAAGCATTTTATTTTCTATATATTTCAAAACATTCTGCCAATTTTTATTTTCTATTTCTTTTATTTTAGTCAATAACAAAGTACCTCTCATTTAGTAGTGGTGTGACCAAAATTTCTTGTATAATAGCACATCTACATAGCATGAAAACATGATATATAACTAAGAAATACATTTTTATTCAACATTTTTAAAACGTTTATTCCATGTGCTTATATATAACAAGAAACCATGTCCTGATCTTGGTTCTTGAATTAATGTGTGGTGATAAATGAGATCATTGTGCTCGGTCAAATAAAGATACATCCACATGGATATTAAGTGGCTTTAATGGGGACAGTTTCATATGACTATAATTTTATTTAAAACCTATTAGCATCATCATTGCTTGGCTCTAGTCCAGCAGTTGAGCTTTTGACTTTTCAAGAGGATCTTATTGTAAAAGGGGCTGACCTATAAAATAGCAAGATAATCAGTCCTGCATTGAGCTAAGAACAATGTATGCTAAGTTCAGGTGACATGATTTGTGCTGTCTTCTCCAGGTGACTACAAGCATGGGAGACTAAGGGAACCAGTCAGATATGGGGCTTCTATTATATTTTCTGTTTTGACAGTGGAATAGCCATTTCCACCTCACAAACCGTACATTAACCTGGTCAGATGTGGGGGTTCAACTTTTCCTTTTCACTCTGGGTGAAACCCTGGAGCGCTGTCACTGAGCTTTTCCCACATGTTTGTATTTTAAGGGACTTGTTCTTGTATTTACAAAGGTGTTTCCTATCTTTCCCACTGCGCATAATAGGCAAGTATTTCCAAATCTTCAACTTTTGTTGTCAGATTGTCCTATCTGTGTATTTTTTTACATGTGGAAAAATATAAAACTAATAAAATTATAATAAAATGTAAGCTTGTTATAGCAGAATGGAATTTTTCAGTTCAAGTAAACGCAAATTCTGAAGCAAGAAAACTATTTTAAACATACGTTTGCGTAGTATACTTTATATCTGTTGAAATTTGGCATAATAGGAAAAAATCAAAGAGAAAATTAAGATAGATAGGAAATATTTAATTGTCACAGATATACTTCCTGATTCTGAGATAACATGCCATTATACTTTTTACATGTTCTTTGAGTAAATGTAATGTCTCACTTTTATAAAGAGTTGTCTATTTTTTGGAAAAAATAAAAACTAAGTAGTTATCTTCTATAGTTTTATGAGATAAGGTATCATGCATGAATGTATTCATTTAGTTAGAGATTACTGCATGAAATGTTTTATTATAATCATGTATAAACTGTCCAAAACACAGCTGTACGATATAACAGAAGAGCAAATCATTCTTTGAATTGGAATTTAGGATAAACCCACTTTTGAGGATCATACTATTAAAATCGTAACCTTAATGGTCTCATATGATGGACTCCAACTCAGCTCGGTCTCCTGCCTGTGTGCGTGTCGCCTTTCTAAGGCGATGAATGTCTGCACAGACCCGGGTGTGGTCGTAGCTGGAGAGCTACACACTGGAAGAGAGAGACCAGCACCTCACACAGGAAGGAAGTTCATCACACTGACCAAAATGTGTACCACTCTTCTATAATCACAATACCTGCTGACCATAAATATAATCAAAATATCACCATGTATAATAAATAAAAATACAGAATGTGTAACACCAACTTAACTTCTAGAAAAAAAAGGATAATTTCTTAATACAAGCAAATATCAAATATTGCTTATTTTATTCTATCTTTAAGTCTAATTCACCTACAAATAAAGATATAGGGGCCAGGGATTTAGCTCAGTGGCATAAGCACCTGCCTGGCAAGTGCAAGGTTGTGAGTTCAATCCCCAGTTACCCCCCCAAAAAAAATACAGTTTTAGGTAAACTCCAGTAAGAAAACTGGAAATCATTTTTCTACCAGGGTTATTCAAAATTTTAAAATGAATACTTAAATAGAAAAATTTATTGCCATAACAGACACATTGTCTTTGAATCTGTTAAAAATACTCGTAGCTTTGAACACAATTATTATTACATCATTTTTGTACATTTTTAGAGCAATTCTGAATTCATCTTTCATGTCTTTATGAGATATGAAATTGAATACTAAGGCAGGGTGCAAATCCAATAAAAAGGCAGCCTTGAATAAGCACTATGATGTCCTCTCATCTACTTTATTCACTCAATCTAGTGTCGTGTGATTTCTAGCTCCTTTTGGAAGTCAAAATGATCAGGAAAGGAAAACGTCTCAGATAGATTAAGGACCTCAAGACAGCCATGGGAGCACAGCTGTATGCAAGAGGACTTTCCGAAGTTCTTCAGAAAGGGGCAAGTGTGGGATAAGGCTTTCCAAAATGAAAGGCATATGTTGAAGGGGGTTAACGACAACCTGTCTTTTACCGTGATTTATTTAATCGCTAAAAATATGCTGAATTTTTTACTCATACTTTATATTTCAAACATAAATGCAATCCATTTATGCCAAAAATTGCAATATTTAAATTTTTGCATGAAGTGCATATATGTTACCTAGAAAAATTCAAGGAACAAGAATTTGAAGAAAAAAATTTCATTCAATTCCACTATTATGGGCATTCCAAAACTAGAGGGTTTGCACAGAGAACTGGTTACATGATGTTGCAGAACTTAAACAAAGAAGACAAGTAGCATGATAATTCATGCTATATAACTGTAGAAAGGAGCCACAAAAGAATGCCAGGAGAGCAAACAGAGGCAAATTGCGTTCTCTTGAGCCCACAGGCACTGCTGTGGCCGCACGGGACCATGGCAAAAGGGCCCACTGTTGGTGCTGCCACCCTGGAGAAGTAACCAAGTCACTGTTGGCCACAGAACAAGCTCCAGGACAGAATACGGAGACTCCCAGTGAGTGCCGTGGGCTAGATCTCAGTCTGCTAAATACCAGGAAAAAGGCTTCTCCTGGAATGGAACAGAGGCAGGTAAAGCTGTATGGATGCAGCCATCAGGTTTCTTTCCATTAGCCACTGGTAAAATCAGGCCAGAATTCACCTAGCAAGAAGTCTAACAAACTGTTTCCCAGCCTTCCGAAATACACATAAGTCTGAGAACAAACCCTCAAACATAAGAATATCTTTTTAAAAGTAACTCAATGGAAGAACAAGAATTTAGAAAGAATTTAAGAAAAAGAACCAAAAAAATTGAATTCCAAAAGCAGCAAAATAAAAAATTAACAACCGAGGCAATAAAATAAATATGAAAAGCAAAGAGTTTATGTAAATACAAATGGAAAGGGTGATCAAAATACACAGTGAAAGATTCAGTTCACAAGGTCATTACACGGAATACACATTGCCGTTAACCCTCTCAGAACGCACTCCTGAGCTGGAGCACGTGTAGACCATCATTCTTGACACTTTCTGAAGCAGTTCTAGAAATTTCCTTTCCAAGGCGTCTTTAAGAAGTGTGCCAGGAAACAGTGCAACGCTGCTGTGGATTCCACCTAACGGGCAAGCAGGTTCGTTAAAATATCATGATGGGCCCTACTCTGTCTTATTCCTGGGTTTGGCACCATGTTCCTTCTCTGCTGTAGAATTTGGTGACAATAGTAATTTTCCACTTTGCCTTGTGTTAATCTGTTGTAATCCAAGATTTCCACTGCTGCTGTTGTTCACATGAGCTTGAAGTTGAGGACTCTGACTCGCTGGGTATGAGCTGTCACTGGCCACTCAGTCCTCAGTGGGCTCTCCCACAATTCTCACCACAGCTGCCGTGTGAGGTTTGACTCTTGGTGCATGAGGACTAAGGAAACTTTTGTGACATATTTGTATTAATAAAAGAAAATTAATGATACCTCAATTATTAATGAAAGTAAATTTCTATTTGTTATATAAATATTATAAATACACTAAAAATACATTTAAAGCAAAATATTAAAATTTTATTTGTTTAATTAATTAGTTTATACATTCATTTAGTATTTCAATATTGGAGATGAAATCCAGGTCTTCATGCACTATGGATAAGTACACCACTACTAAGATACATCTCCAGCTCCACGAAAACTAAACATTCATAGAAGAATGATTGTGATAAATGGTAAGAGCATTCCAAAGCATATGACAACTAGTTTTAAATCAATATTTTTGGGATAAAATTCTGGGATGGGCAGATTAAAGGAAACATAGAGTTAAAATAAAATACATGATTTTTTATATCTGTCATTTTCATTAATATACTGTAGAATACGTAATAATTACATTCATATGAGGGAATTGGTATATAGTCCCTCATATATTTTAAAAGCTGAGTACAATTAGGTTGGAAATATTAGAAACAAATATGAAGTTCATTAAACAGGAAGAATGCTTAATGCACTAAAAGTATCACCTTGTGGTAAACACCAATATGAAACTTCAAAAGCTTTCAATAGAGCTTAAAAATATACAAAACAAAAATTTTAGTGTTAGGCATTTTTCTTGTTTTACTGAAGTACAAATTTTATATGTCAAAAAGCATAGTTTTTAGGTATACTGTTCAATGAATTTTTAAAATCATTTAACCTGTGTAATCCACACCTCTATAAAGATATAGAATATTTCCATTATTCTAAAATGTTTCCCCTTTTTTCAGTCTCCTTCCCCCAAAACAAACAGTCATTGTAGATGATCATAGATGGATTTTGACTATTTTACAGCTTCATGTAAATGGAAACCTCCTGAATGCTGCTTTTCTCGGATTCCTCTCAGTCATCCTGCTTTTTTACTTCCCCATGTTGTTGCATGTATCTGCAGTCTGCTTTAGTGATACTTTTGGAATTATGATAAATATCCAGGATTCATCGTAGCCTATCTTGAACTAATATCACTTACTTTATATCTATTTCACATGCTTCACAGAGGATGCATTGTTTTACCCCTTGTTCATACATCTTACATGCACATAAACACCTTATTTTAATTTTTATTTAGTAAATTGACTGTTCAAAAGAAAACTGAGGAGCAACAACAAGTGTTTTGTATTTACCTGTATCCTTACCACTTCAAGGCTCTTTGACTCATTAGGTACAACCAAATTTCTGTCTAGTACAGTACCATTTCATCCTGAGGAACTTTCTTTTACAAGGTATCTTTCAGGAATCTAATGATTCATTTGTTTAGATTTTGTTTGTTTGAAAAAAATCTGTGAGTTTGACTCTAATTCAAGTTATTTCTGCAGTTTCAGGATTTTAGTCTTTCTTTTTAAATTCAGAATTTAGTGTGTTGTGACTTGAGTTATTTCTGATATGATGTCATATGTTTCCTCCATATGTAATGCACTTTATTGATCTGCCTGCTTTCAAGACTTCTCTTTGTCGTTGGCTTTTGGAAAACTGACTAAAATACATGTCAGTGTGTACTGATATGTCTTTAGACTGCTTGGGTTATATTCAGGTTTTTTACACACACACAGTTATTTGATATTGTTGCACACATCAGTGAGATTTATTTGCTTTTTTCTCACTGCATTTTGACTTGGAAGTTTTCACTGACAGGATGAGTATTTGTGAATTCTGTAGCTTCACATCTGTACTATAGCAACCTAGTAAACTTTTCATCTTATATTACACTTCAGGTTTTAGAATATCAACGTGGTCTTTTAGGTTTTGAAGCTTCCATTTTGTACCTCAATTTACTGTTCATTAATCCCTCCTGCCGATATTTCCATTGCATCCTTAAATATGATCCAGATAGACATTTAAAGTTGTTTAGACTTTATTATCTTTTTATGAGTATATGTTTCTGATATATGAGTCTATTGCTATACACTTTTTTTCTTTCTGCATATGAGTCACATTTTCCTTATTTAAAAGTCAAACTTTAATGTTACTGTTACTATGGCTTGAAACTTGGAATCGCATGGTACCATCCTCTGAAGAATATAGGTTTTGTTTTGAAGGCAGAGTAATTACCATTGTTAGTTTGGACTGCATTAAATTTGATTTAGCTTTTATATTTTAGGATGCATCTAGTGCAACATCTAGTGCAAGGCTAAAATTCTCTTGTCTCCAGGGGTGACAAGGGTATTTCTCATCGGAATTCCTGGAGCGTCTGTACTGAGAGCTTTAGGGTCTCCCAGTGTGCTGTGACTTGTGAAATCTCCATTCTGCGCTCTGTCCTGTAGTAGATTCATTCTTAGGTCTCTGTCTCAACTCTAAAACAGGTTCAATATCTGGCTAGATCAGGAGGAAACGTGCAAGTTTCTGGAACGTCTTCAGTTACAACTTTAGTTCTCTGACTTACAATCGTCAACTCACTCAGAAGCCATACAATCTGATCTCCATAAACTCTACACAGCTAATCTATTGATTTTAATGTGTGTTCTGTTTCCTAATATCACAGTTTGTAGAGCACACCAGAACAGAGGATGGGAACTCAACTCAGGACCTTCCCTTCACCAGACCTTCCCTTCACCAGAATCACATCATTGCAACATGCTTTCTAATGCCTTAAGCATTTTGCTTTGACTATCTTATGTAGTTTGTTGTCGTGGCGAGTGGGTGTGTGTTACTCAGTGCTTACCGGAGTCACATGTAGAAGAGTGCAAGACATCTGCTTGCTCACTGGAGACCCAAGGGTGTCAGACAAGGGTTGGGAGCTCATGACAGTAAGTATCTGTACTAAAAGGCTGGAGGATGTGACCCAGAAGGCTGAGGGAGCTCTGTTGGAAGCTGGGAGACGATGTCCAAGGTAAAGATGAGGACTGAAGCTTCCCAGAAGAAAGAAATCAGTCGAAGCTTCTTCAAAATAAAACCACTGAAACCTCTGAAGCAAATCAGTATCAATGAATCTCTTCCAAGGGAAATAAGCTGAAACTCTTTCCTCTCATTTCTTTTTCTATACCGTTCTGATTGAAAACCTTCCCTGGATGAGTTTTCCTCACCGTATCATACTGCCTCAGTTCAGGTGGATGCCCCAACCTACTCAAGTTGGCAGTTAGTTCGCTACCACAGCAAGTAAATCACACATACATTATTCTGGACGGCAGGGACCAGAATTCTGCAGGGAGAAACTCAAGAGTCTTCAGTTTATGTCTTGTGTAAGATAATCTTCTTTGAAAACTACAGATTCAATAGATGAACAAAATTTAAAATCTGATCCTTCATCAGGCCACCAAAAACTTCCAATATTTGAAAGCAAACCATGCATCTTAATGTCTGAAAAATTTATGGTGAGTGTAAAATTGAGCACAAAATCTTTGCCATTTTGGAAGCTATTAAAGAATTCACAATCATTTTAAATCAATTATAGAAATTCAATTTAACTCAATTATTAAACAATTTAATTCAATTATAAAAAAGTCTTAAAATGATAAAATGAAATAGGAGCCAATTTGTAATGAAAGCATATTTAGAAAATCCTCTAATGTTTATAGATTAAGAAACATACTTTTAAGTAACACATGGTCAGTGAATGAATCTAAAAGGCAATTTAGAAGTTATTCTCAATAGCATGAAAATATGGCACAATAGAGTTTATGAGACGCAGCTAAAATAGCACATGAATGGGAACATTTAACATTGAATTGCTCTATACTTTGAAAGGTACTTATTTTAACCCTATATAGACAATAAACAAGAGCAAATTCAACCCAAAGTGGTAAAAGAAAACAACAAACATTGCAGGAGTAGTCAAAAATTAGAAAAACTATGTAAGTAATAAAACCAAGTACTGGTTCTTTGAAAAAGTCAAGGTGACAAAATTTTAACAAGACATGAAAATTAAAAGAAAAAAACAATACTCAGAGAAGAAGAGATGTCATTTTCATTGTTCTAAACATTAGAACAATAATAAATTAATACTATAAATATATAATAAATTGAATTATATAAGCAAAACAAAATGACAGAATTCTCTAAAGAAATAAAAACTAACAAAGTTTACTCAAGAAGAAATAGAAAGTCTGGTAACCTTTAATCTTATTTTAAAATTTTTAATTTCAAATTAAAAAACTTTCCCACAATGAAAACTTCAGGCACATATTGTTTTCAGTGTCAATTCTCCCAAACACTGCACTTAAGTGGAAAAGTAAAAATCCATCCTGCTTGTAATGAACAGAAAATAAAAAGGTGAAATCCTTTGACTAATTCTATGACACTAGAATTACTCTGACATAAACTTGAGCAAAGATTTTCCAAAACTACCTCTATGCCAATATTAAAAGTGCATCTAGATAAAAATTCTAAGACAATTTTTATTAAATCTATTATAATCATATTTAAAAAATAAAGAAAGGCTATGAGTAAAGGCTTTCATACCAGGACTGGTAGTTTGGCCTAATGCTTCAAAGCACAAAAACAATTTATCACAACAGAGAATTACAAAGAAAAACTCTGCTTTCAATAGCAGTAGAATGAACACTAAGAATACACAGGTCGCCCTGCACCAATAAGAGCCATGGCAGTTACACTGCCCTTAATGGCGAAAGACTGGATGCTACACCTGTTAACATCAGTCAAACACTAGTCTGTTCCGTGTGTTTTCTTATCAACTCTTTCCGATATTGTCCTGAAAGTTTTAACCAATGCAGTGATGCAAGTAAAGACATAAAACATGTATACATTTGAAAGAAGTCAAATTAAGTTTATTTATAAATAATCTCATTATATGTGTAAAACATTTTGTTAAAAATCTCTAAGTGTTCTTATTTTATATGCTTGTTTGCTTTATTTATTTATTTATTTATTTATTTCCAAATGGTCTTAATATATAGCCAAGACTGGTCTGAACTCCTAGGTTCAAGTAATCCTCCTGACTCGGGCTCCTTAGTAACTGTGACTGTAGACATGTACCACCACACTGAATTTACAAAGGCTTTCAGACCTAATACCTTAGCAGTATTGTTGGATACCAGATCCATGCACAGAAATTCATTATGTTTATGAATACTAGCAGTTGATATCCAGAAATAGAAATTCTTTAAAAGTATCATTTATGGTAGCACCACAAATATAAAGTACTTATGAATAAATTTTATTTTGCAACTACTATAGTTCTCCAAAACTATCTATGAAACTAAAATATTGCTTAAAGAAAATAAAAGAACAAAATGAAACCAAAGTATCATTTTCATGTCATAGAAATTTCAGTATTAAAATGTGACTCTCTAAGAATTTTTAGATTCTGTACAATCCTAAACAAAAACTTGCAGATGTTTTAAAGTTGTAATTGAATGTCAGTTCTAAACTTCATATAAAAATCAAAAAGCTATAGTATTTTCAAAGCAAGTTAGAGGGAAGATTCTACTCTATTTCAAGTAGAATCCATGTATAACTAGAACAAATATATGGTGTTTTTCAATAATACTTCTCCCTGCAGCTTCGTCTTAACCCACAGAATCTAAAGTTCTTGGATGCATTCATGTGGTCTGAAATGTAATTGATTGGAAATAAGAACTATTGTATTTTAATGTCAAATGAGAAACTCCATATAGTATTTACACTATGCATGTATAAGCAGATGTGAGAATAAAACTTTATTAAAACATGTATTTCACTGTTCATCCATTCAGATAATATTTGGGATAAGCTCATAAATATTTCAGGAATCTACATACAAGCATAACTGAATCAGTGCTTTATCTCAAATAGCTCACAACTAAAGTAATAAGCTAGAGAAAAATTTTAAAGTGAGTGACCTGAGAAAGATTAGCAGTAGTGGCTTCTGGGCTATTATGTACATTTTGTGATGAGAAAATGGTGTATCACAAAAGTTTGTTTATTACAATCCAGATTGTGCCCAAAAACCTCATAATTCTATTAGAACCAATGATTTTTGTTGTGGATGCATTCTGTTCTGTAGCTCTGATACTTCTTGTTTTTCTTGCTTTAGTTATTTAATTCAGAAGGTGATGTAGTTTATCATTAATTTAATTTTAAAAATAAGTGTTCTGAAAGCCAGAGAGACCAGCTTGCTCACTAAGACGGTAACAGCTCTGCCATGAAATTCTCTGCAGGCCTGATTTCTTCAGACATACAGTCATAAATTAGAGTGGTGAGCTGGAATTTTTAAGAAGATAAACTATAGGGCATCAATTTCCTTAAAGAGAATTTTCTCTATTTTCAACTCTAAAAATGTATATGGTTGGCTGTAAGAAAAAATTTTTAACAAAAGTAAAAGTGTGAAATTCACACATAAAACATGCATACACATTTATCCACACACTTATGCATTTAAAGCTTGCACTTTTAACAGATATTACCACAGAAATAGAGCCCTGAAATTGAGTAATATGCCATAAAATTGTCATGTGTACCAAACTGTTGTTTATGAGGAAAAGTCCACTTTGCCTCACTCTCCATTATGTTTGGCTTCTTTCTTACCACTGGATACTATGGAAAGAAATATACACTAATGGTTCTTCACATTCCTACCTGTATAGAAAACGATCCAGCAAAATGGGATGCCCAAAAATATGACAATCATTTTCTTTTAGGTAAATAAGCATTATAACAAGGATAACTTAATAAATGTGAGTGAAACATTATAATTATTGAATTTTCTGTAAGGCTCACTATAGAAAGCTCTCTCAAAGGTACACATATGTTTTCATGCATATATATGTATATGAGTAATTTATTTCTGCATTTTTATATGCACATATATATGCATATTGTGTGTAGCTGCATGTATGTCATGATTCATGCATTCATGTATGGTGCATTATAATGTACACACATAATGGAGGTAAGTCAAGTAAGAATGCTTGTATTCTCAGGACACATGGCTTAAAAGGCAGAAACCTTTATTTTTGTATGTATACACATATATTACTGAACAGAATGAAAAATAGACCAATTCCCTGTTAGGCCACCTGTGACTAGAGGTCTAACTTGCTTTACTTCTTTGATAAGTTAACAATATTTTATGACACTTAACTTGCTGAAATATGAAAGATATCAAAATGATGTCTTTTAATTTTATTAGCACATGTTTGCAGTACATAATGTTTACATTCCTTCTGCAGAGTTAGGACAGGTACACAGCACATCGTGATTCCTTTTCAACCCTAATAACTTTTCTCCATCCTTTCCCCCATCTCTTGATCCCTACTCTCTCTGAGGAGAGAGTTCCATATTTCCTATTACCTATCTTTATTCTTTATTTTTACTCTGAGTTTCTCACAGAGTGGAAACAGTACAATATTTAAGCTTGTGTGCCTGATTTATATCAGTTAACCTTACAGTCTCAAGGGTCATCAATTTTCCTTCAAATGATTCATGGCCATCGTCAAAAAATAAAATGCTGAAAAAGCTGCAGGGAAAAAGGAATCTTTACTCACCATGGGTGAGAATGTGAACTGGTACAACCACTGTAGAAATCACTATGGAGATTATTCCAAAAGCACAATTGGAAATTCATTTATCTAGCTATTGCATTTCTCAGCATCCTCCCAAAAGAGTTATAGACATATTACAGAGATATGTGTGTCTCTATGTTTATACCAGCACATGCCATAATAGCGATATCTTGAAAGCATTCCATATGTCTATCAACAGAAGAACGGATTAAAAATGTACCATTGCACACTATGGCATACTACTCTGTGTTTAATTCTTTAAAAAACTTCTTATAGTTAATGTTTTATAGTTTCTTAACTTTCAATGGCAAATCACAAATATATAACCTATTTATAGCTTGAAAGAATATCAAATATCACTAACCATAATTGAGTCCTTTGATTTTTAAATTTTCAATGAAGATATTATATATATATATAAAATGTGTGTATGTGCTGTGTGATATTATATATGTTATATTATATAATACTACCCAGCACATTAAAATATATTTGAAATTTCATTCTTTGCTATAATTTCTGAGTGTATGCATCTGGAGTAGAAGCTATATGAATTTACACATCCTGGGCCTTCCTCCAGAGTCAGTCTCTATCCTGTCAGAAGACAGCCCTGACTGTTCTTCAATTCTTACAGCCATCTGACAAGAGTGCTGCAGGGCCTCATGCTTAGCTAAGACAAGTAGCAGAAGGAAGCTATATATACAGATATAGACTGGTATTTGTATACATGCAGATGGATCTATGTTTAAGCTTAATATATATTTTAAAGCATATCATGACCTTTGCAAATACTATATCCATACACACATACATACAGATATATTTTAATACTCTTTGTGGTATTATTTGTACTCTTTCAGTTTTGCTTTTGTTTTTGTATTTGCTGTTTTGCAGTGCTGGGTTGCAAACCCAAAACCTCATGGAGGCTAGGCATGCACTCTGTCATAGGTCACTATTCCAAGCCTCCTACTACTTATACCGCTACAACTTGAGTTTATAATCATGTACATGTGGTGTATGTGCGTGTGAGTGTGTACTATGCTAACAAAAATAGGTGGGTTGACAGTGTCATTCATAGATAATGTACAGTCTCTGGAACAAAGTGACAATTAAGTTTCAGTTTTGACAAACAGTAAGCTGGGCAGATATCTGAGAGAAAAGAAATGTTACATGTGATTTGTGCAATAAGAATGAAATTTCAAAATATATGAAGAGAGCAATGCCTCCCATAAAGCTGGCCAATCCCTGAGGTCTTACTGTATTAATGGCTTGCAAAAGGTCACCAAGAGAAATATGGAATGTTAAAAATCTGAAATTGGGGACATCTGAAATGTCCCCAAATGACTCACATGTAGGAAAGATGATTGGCTGCTGGGGCAGTAGACAAGTGGGTGGAATAATTCGATGACTGGGGCCTAGCTGACATGCTGTTATGGGAGATGCCTGCTTGGAGACCGATGGGTCTCTTGTGGAATGACCTGGATGCATAGACAGTGGTACTCGGTTCACATACCTACATAGTTTGTTTTGCAACTTTGGGGAAGATTGGCACTTCCGTGTTTGTGTTGAGGAAGACGGTCGTGGCTGTTTGTTGCTTAGTATGTATTTCCTGAGGAAAAGCAAAGTTTTTCAGAATACTTTAGCTGGAGAACCAAATTGTTTGCAAATAGAAGCTTTTCTGGACTGGAGTAGCTCTGTATTTTTGTCACTAGGTCTCCTCCCTTCTGTCGCTGCTTCCTGGCTGCCATGACATGAGCAACTTTCCTGCACTGCAGGCTCTTCCACCATAAAGCGGCCTAAGCATGCAAGGACTGAGACCACTGAAACAGTGGAACACAATAAGCCACGCTTCCTTATAAATGATGGGGTGAGATTTTATCCCAGGCAGGCGAAATGAACTAAGAAGATGACGTTAATGGTAAGACTGACAACCTGATGACTTCAAGTGGACCTGTGAAAAAGCTGTTATCTTCTATACATGTTTGCAATCCTAAATGTAAATCATGAAATTTCAGAGACGTTTGACTTCATCCAAGGCTACATTATTTTTAATAGATAAATAATTTGAATATTTATTTATTTTTTAATCAATCAAAACAATACTGAATAAAGCAAAACAATGAGAATAATACTGGATTTCAAAGACAAGATAGAAGGAAATCCCCATATTTGCTGTATTGCATATGGTCATCCTCCCTAGAAATGCTCAGACTGCTGGCCCCAGGCCTGCATAATCAACCAAATACAAGCATTTAGTTGCTTTGTGTACCTTAGTTGCTATCAACTGAAGCTGTTCTCTGAACCATCCCTTTGCTAAGGGGGCGGCTCATGGGAGGTGCTGACTTTTCTCTCCCTGGAAGGCTTGTGGCTTGCACAGCTTACCGGGAAGGCTGGCTAGTTGATTTCTTGATTGGCCCCCAAGTCCCGGCATGGCAGATTCTCAGGCCAAAGCTACATTGTTAAGTCAGTCCCTGATGTGTAAGACCTCAGATCATGAAACTTGGGATGCAAAATAATGAAGCTGTCTTTGAATATGCTTAGTTTTCAAGTTGCTAGACTTTCTGATTTTATATTAAGGACCATATCTTTTAATAACAACTAGCACTTCTGCAGTGTTGAAGATTTGCAGAAGCCAACTTCATGGAGATAACAGATGCCACTCTCAGAAGCTGCACCCTTAGGCTGTCTTAGCTGCCAGGCTCAAAACTAAGGTAAAATTCTGGCATAACCTAATCTGGAAAATTGCTTGGCCTAAAGGAGAAAAAAAATACCATATTTCTCAGTAATTGCCAAAGCTAGCTGATATATACTGGCATAAGAAAGGATAGTGAATAATCGAATTGGATTTCAATGACACTAGATCAAGAGAGCCAACTTTTATGATAGTATAAGCAACACTTTATTGGCATAGAAGCACTTTCTCAAGACACGGATTTAGTCTCCTGGCAAGAACTTCTGATGATTGTTAGAATTTAAAAATGCCTAATATCTTCTAAAAAATTATAGAAGAAGAAATAAGAGGCTGAGAAAATGAGACATAGTGGGATGTTTGTAATATGAAAGACTAGAAATAAGTCAAGGATTATTATATTACAAGTGTCTATCTTGTCAACAACACAGACCAGCACCATGCTCACAATAAGTCACTATGTCTCTGCATAATTAATCGTCCACTCTTTGGCAGGTTGTTCATACAGGTTCCCTTGTATGTCAGATGCAATGAATGTTTATTCAGATATGATTAGAAACTTATATGATTAAACAAATTGTCCTTTCCTTCCTACAAAACTTTGAGCAGAACTAATATCTAAGCTCTTGAAAAATACCTTTTCCTCAGGTATGAATTCACAAAAAGTACAAAAGCTCCTTCTGTGTCAACATTATTGCAAAGAACTATGAGATTGGGCCCATAATCATGGGCTTTACTGGTTACATTATAGGCAGTAGAGCATTAGAATGGTCTTCTAAAATTAAGTTGAAACTACAACATCTAAAAGGATGACATGCCTTAACTTAGGACAGAATATGTTTATTAGAATGAAGTTTTTTTTTGTTTTGTATCCCCAGTAGTAAGTACCCAGTGTCTGTGGTAGAAACTGTAATACTTTCGTCTCTGTTCTCTCAGCCGTTTGCAGTATAGGTTCGGAAGTGTTGGTTTCCAACCAGATGGATGCTATAAGAAATGCGTCAATGAGTAACCTGACCCCAAACTTAATATTACTGTGGCACATTAACATCCTTTGTGCAGGCATATCCAGTCAAAAAAGTCACTAATCAAGCCCTTGGCAAAACCCTGAATGGCAGAAGTACAGCTTAGGTTATGTTTTATTTGATTTTCTTTTTACTTTTAGCTGTTGGTGCACAGTAGGTACAGGGAAGGTATGTTAAGCACTAAGAATTTAGTTAGGCAAATCCTGCCAGTCTCTTGCCCATTATAACTGAATGCACATGAGAAAGACTGAGAAGGGATTAAATATGAAAGATAATGAAGGCAACATCAGGTAAATCACTAGACCTCCCAGAGGATCACTAAGCTTGAGGGAAATTTTGAATGAATGGCACAGAAGGAAGATGAATGTAGGCAGAAATGGGCAATATATCTTGTCTCAATAAATTTCCTTTTCTGAGTCGCCCAGCATGAAGCCAGTTTCAAGACAATCACGGTGTTATCATGAAGCTTCATGGTCAACTTGAGTGGCGTGGGTGGTACCTAAGGGATTAGCAAAGCATTTTCTGGAGATGTCCTCGTAAGCCCTGGAGGCCTGACTTTGGCATGCTATATCTGATCCCTAGCCCCTCTTTCAGACACTCTCATCCTGGTCTTCTCCCTAGTCACCGAGAATGGCAGCATTGCTCACCTTACCTTTCTAGCATGATGTTGCTAACCTGGAGCCAGCTGAACGTAGAGTAAATCTCCTGACACCGTGAGCAAAATAAACACTTCCTTTTTAAATTACACAGAGTGGATTGGTGTGAGGTCCCAGCAACAGGCAAGCTGACCACTCTAAATTCAGTCCCTATTTTTATTTATTTATTTATTTATTTGTGCTGGGAATCAAACACAGGACCTTGTACTTGCCAAGCAGGTAATTGTGCCACTGAGCTAAAACCCTGGCCTACGTCTACATTTTTGTAGAGAATCAGATGTAAAATAAAGTCCCAAGTTTTGAAAACCACTGTCAAATTTATACTAAAGCCCTGTCTTACAAAGATACTCTAATGCTGCATCAAAGCAAACAATGGTACTAATATTAAGGTGAACTCACTCCTAAAATAGAGCATTGCCCCGATGATCAAGTCTGTCTTGCAAATGCCTGTAGGGTCCAGCTAATATTTTGGCATGTATGACAGTAGAGAAACTTCTACTGACCTTCTTTCTCTGCCTGCTTTGTGAATTTACAGACTTAATTAGAGAGCACTCCAGACTACCAAGGTTCCTTCCACTCTTTCTCTGATGGCAATTTGCTTAATAAAACTCTGAATACTGAATTTCTTTTTAGTGTTTGTTTCTCGGAGGAACTAGATTAATACAAAATATAACTCCAAATATGATTTTGATCTCTCTTATAAGTTTTACCAATATTATAATTACTTCTTTGCAAAGTAATTAGCTCATTGGGATAAATAATTTCAAGATTTATATTAAAGCAATAAAATTTTAATTGAAGATATTGAGATCCAGGATTTAAATGATTTGACTGATTCCCTTATCATCTGACTTTTATTGATTTTCTATTAATTGCTTGCAATCCTACAAAACTTAATTTTCAATCATTTATCACTTTTTAACAAGCACCAGAGAGCATAGGGACAAAGAAAGCATAAGATAATGACCTGGGACCTGAAAGATATTACGCAGTGTCTTAGAAGCCTTTTCCACTTCCTGTTTAGAACTCCTTCAATAGCATAGTTTCTTCAGGTTTATACTAGGTGAAACACAAGGAAACATCTTGGTAATACCAGAGAAGCAGGACTACAGATTTACCATTAAGTCCTGAAGTTGCTGCATTGTCCTGAAATCACTGGCCTTATAATATCAGAATTTTCATTGCTTTCCCTCTAACCTTCATTATATGTGAAGAATTAAGAGGTCTGAATCAAGTGAAAGTGGCCACGAAATATAGATGGGACCGATAAGGTAACAAGAGGTCATGCTCAAAACTTCTAAAGGTCACACTCAGCGGCATGATCATCAGTGAGAGAGCTAGACCAGCTCTTGATGGTGTTAGAGGTTTCTCTTGTTAATGTGGATTACACATGTGTCCCTCTTTCTGAATGGCTACATAATTTATACAGATTATTGTTTTTGATGTTCAGTTATCTCGTTTGAGCAAAGACAAATTTTCTATGTACTTTAGAATCTATAGACATAGCTTCTTTATTTCTTATTATACTGATAGAATTAAAAGCACCAGTTTCACTCTTACCAGTGTCCTGTCCTTGATGATAAAGTACATAATTATCAAACTAATAGGGTAAAATAACATGCACATCAATGAATTAATGTGTCTCAATCACACTGCTGCCCCCGGCTAAATAACTTAGAGTTGCAATTGCTTATCCAAAGGCTTTGATAACTTGCACATGGATAGCTATGTTTCGAACCAGTCAGAGGATCTGGCACACATGCAGTACCTGGTTAGTCACCCTGAGCCAGTCTCTTCCTTCCCAAACCTCACTTAGGAACTAAGCCAATCAAATTCCACAAGAGGTAATGAAGAAAATTAGTGGAAGAAAACAGAGGAAAAGAATATTTAAAGATAGTTTCTAGGGTACCAAGAGAAGCACCAGCGTAGAGCTATCTAAGATTCCGAATGATTTGCTGCTTCCTGTACACGGGAATGTCTTCAGTAAAACCACTGTTTCTCCAGTCTTGTTTGAGTGAACTGGAATGGCTTGAGTATAAAAATCCCCACTAGGACAACAGACTGAAATATGCACCATCACTCACATCCCTCTCCTCCCATTGTCTATTAACACCTCACGGTCCTTGATTTTTGTTTTAGTTGTTGTTGTTTTTAGGTAATTTTAGTTTTTTGCCAGAAGATTCCCTCAATTAGAGGCAAATGAGTACTTCCTTCAACCCAAGAGAATCTCCATCTTCAGGCCTAGATGTATCTTAGGTTTATATCAAAAAGACCATCACATTTTGCATAAAGGATTTTGTAACTCAGATCTGATTGCAAGAGGTTAAATTTTCAGACAGATTGGGACAGTTCTATGCTACACGGTAAGTTTTAAAGTATGAAAATTACGCATTTCCTTATGCCCAACAAAGAAAATTAAAAACACGCAGTAAAACTGAAAAGTTTTCTAGCCTTTTGGAAGAAGAGAACAACTATCAATTAAGAGAAATATCACAGCAGCTAGCCATTGTGGCAGGATTCTGCCAACCTAACTACCCAGGAGGCTGAGGTAGGAAGATGGGGAGTGTGAGGTCATCTTAACAATTTACAGATATACTGTATTAAAATGGAATGAAAATAAAAGAAAGGGAAAGGAAGGGAAAGGCAGAGTATAGTATTTAATGAAATCAAATTTTGATTTTCCATTTTCCTCTATGTATAATCTGAAGTAGTATTGCTTTTTTCATGACCGCACATTGCCTTACATCCTTTATCTGTAAAATGGCTAACACTATAATATCTTCCTCTCCGTACTAGTCATGAAAATTAGATACTATTACATAATGCGTTCAGCTATAAAAATGATGACATATCATACCACATACCCAGTATGACCTTAGCTATCGCTTCTCATTTTCATTAACATCTGAGCCCTGTTCTGCTTCAAGTCACTAAACTCAGTGAACACTCAGAACGCAACACTTAGTAATTAGCTTTGCTTGTTTTTCAGAGGGAATACTTACAACTTTGGGTTGGAATCAGTCCAACCATATTTTGTGTTTTCCTTAATCTTTTAACACAAAATGATGATCATAATTAACCTTGGGGAGAAAATCCGGGAGAAGGGGATAGCAGAAGGAGAGGAAAGGCAAGGAAAGTAAAACTGACCAAGGTGTGATATGTACATGCACCAATTCTCTGTAATGACTATGTATGTTATGGAAAGTAAAAATATTCAAATAAAAAAAGAAATCCAAATAGATTTACATTTGCAGATATAACTTATTATTATACTCATTTGACTTAAATAATGATGCAATGCATGCTCTTAATTCTGTTAGCCAAAGGTAGAAGTCTCTTTAAAGTCTTTGAAAAATGTGTTCTGATAACCATCCTTTGTTTTCAATTAGTATTTTCTCTCTTTAAAGTATTAATGATTTTAAGCATTAGCCACCTAAATCTCTATTCCTTATGATTAATTATAATTTATTCACAATTTCTAAAAGACCAGAGTAATTGCACAAGCCAGAGCATCCATTTCTACTTACTCACTATATTGTTTGTTTTTGTCTCACCATGGGTAAAAGTTATGGCAATTACACCAGCAGGAACTATGAGCCAGGTGAAAGGATTAGGGTTAGGGTTTGGGTTATCATTAATTCTCTCCTCCGAGGACAAGTACTGGAGTTTTATTGCATCCTGACCAGTAAATGATCCAATCCAAGATTTCCATTCATTTTATTTTATTTGAAGGTAGTAAAATACAACAGAACAAGACAGAACAAAGCCAATTGAGACAATGCAGTGAAATTGGTACAGAAATTCACAGCAGCTTACAGGGATAACGCTAATAGGTGCCATAGTATATCTCGTTATCTTCACAATAGTTGTACATTCAATCAGGTGCAGCAAAATCAAACCAAAAACAGAACATTGTAAAACCAATTGAAAGAGAATATTGAATAGAGCAAAATAATTAATCAGAACAAAGTAAAAAAGTGAAAACTATTTGCCTTCAAAGATAGAAGGAAATCCCCCATATTTGCAATAAAACATCCTCCCAAGAGATGCTCACACCTCTGGCTCCCAGTTACTAATGGGAGGGGGGGAAGATGGGATGTTTGATGCTCAGCCCGCGCTCTCCCTCTCTCCAACCGAGATCCAGCCATGTTGGAACTTAGGGTGCTGAACAAGAAAGTAACCCGCTTGCCTTCCTGATAAACAGCAGTGGTATGAGGGCGAGGCAGGCAAGCCAGGAAGAGAACCAGTCAGAATTCCTTTCTTAATGTCCACCTTCTAGAGAAGCATTCCTAGTAACAGTATACTTACGTCAGATTTCCTAACCTGAGACAAAAGGTGGTCTACGTCATGTTCTACTACAAAACAGACAAGGCAGTGGAAGAAACAGGAAAGTAAAAGAGAATGAACTAAATGAAGATGTAGTATGAACAAGCCTATTCTAGTCCTAACCCATAAGGTAATACAAACATCCAGCACAATTTTATTCCCTGTGTGAAAGAGGTCAGTGTCCTACTCCACATATCAGTCATTGGCACAGGCCTGCTCCCAGGAAATGGGTAAGGTTTTGAGGTGCTTAACCTCTGGCAAAGAGGACCGCCATCAATCAAGAGAGCTTCTCTAGAGTAAAGTAGAAGGACCAGAGACGTAGGGACTGTGCATAAGAGGGAGACATAAACACAAACAACATTTCCTACCCTCTATGCACAGATGACAAATCTCAGACATAACTTCATTAACTCTGTCCCAGGCCTTACTTCTTGGAGTTCAAATTCAAAGTGAGATTTCTCTGTCCAAAGTGCATGAACAAACCAATATTGGCATGCTAACTTGCACATGAAAACAAGCAGCTCCTGAACAAAAACTCAAACATGGGCACCTACCCAAAGAAATAACATCACTGCAGCAAATTTTAAAATGGGGAGGTACACTGAGAGAAACCAAGGAAGTGAAGATAGAATAGTATTGAATATGTTTCTGTCCTTTCAGTTTTGGGGTAAAAATGTTTTGGGTAAAAAAAGAAACAAAGGAAAAATGATGAAAAGAAGATGCTAATTTTTTTAAAAAGATATTGAAATAATCCTACAGGAAAATATATCTTGATTCCCAGACTGGAAAAGATATATATACCTATTTGCATTTTTGAAGAGGTTCAGCGTAGCTATTTTAAAAGGTTCACAAGGAAGGAGAGACATAGAACTACCAATATAGGACAATAGTTATGCAATTTCTAGTTCCTTATATCAATGGAAACTAATTTCAAATCACAGATTTTTACATCTTTAAGAGCTATTTTTGAAAAGTTAACTCATGATATTAAAATACATCTATCTATAAAGCTTCTTAAAAAGCACCTGAGTAGGTAAAAATTTTCTTTTTCTTTCCAAATGAAGTGCTGAAAACATATTTTGTATTACTAGTTTTCAAGCACATATATTTAAAACAAAAAGTTTGAAGATATTGCCTTTGTACCCGGAGATTTGGTCACTGGCACTCTTTTATAATCCTCCAGCATTCTTAATAAAACCTTCAAAAGTTTAAATTATTATTGAGCAATTTATTTAGGATTATGACTTAATTCATCATTCTACAATGAGCATACCATCAACTTTCAGGGATAAAATCACAAGTAACAGCATAATCTTTTAGACCAAATAGGGTTTGAGCAATTTAAAATGCCCAGGATTTAAAGGAATTAATAGATAAGAGGATAGATTCATTATGTGGTCAAGAGGTCATTTCATAAAAAATTAAATTAAAAACTTAAAAACCTTTAGGTTTTAAGACTTAGAATAAAGTGGATTGACAAGAATTAAAGAAACTGGTGAGAAAGAGTGCAAATTATTCACCTGATTGAAGGACTAATTAAAATTATCTTGAAGCGCTAGAAGTTTTTATGTTTGAATTTTTTTGTCTGTGGAAAAGTACTTTTTTCTTGTTTTCCAAATGAAGATATGTATAAAAACCTAACATCTCAGAACCTCAGGGAAATATGTATAATGAGTAAAATGGGCAGCTTTTGACCCAGAGTCATGTCCTTCTTATGCTAGCCGTGCACGGTACATGCCAACTGAAATGCTTTGAGTGGTGGAAGCTGGTGGGTGAGTACATCACTATTCTAAGAATTTCCTTGGTCTAATAGAGATATTTCATTCTGGAATAGCTGGGAGCTACACCTTCAACAGACTTAGATGTAATAAGGCTCTATTTATTTACCTCAAATTGTGATTTATCAGTGGAGGATTAGCTTGTGGCTAGACTCAAGCCAAATGTACATCTTCGCCATGTCACTATTTGTCTCTTCTCAATAAGGTAAGCATCAGAACATTCTGCCAATAACTCACCTATAGATGCATCTCATTATCAGCAAACATTTCTAGGGCCCTGGTCCTCAAGACTTATCTGTACCAGACTCACTTAGAGGGCTTGTTAAATGACAGGTGGTCAGTGCACTAGATCTGCATTGGAGCTAAGAACCTGCATTCTTAACAAAATTCTTGATGGTACTGTTACCAGAACAGAATGGTTCCAGAATCACTGTTCGTAACAATTAGGACAGTAAATATTAATAAACTATAGGTGTATTTCTATTTTAATCTGGAAACAAGCATCATTTATTAATAGAATTTAATGCTCCATGTATGTGAATGACCTTTGGAAGTCAGGAAAAATAGGAATATGAGTTTAATTAATTAAATGATTACATTCACTAAACATCTAATGGTCATATTTTCTCTGTTGTAGTTCATAGCACAAAGGTTATGGAGGAGAACTATCTCAGGGCATAGAGCTGTGCATCAGGCCATTTCTCTTTCTAAGAAAAGTATACAACCAGGTACACTCTTGAAGGTTTTGCCTAGAGAAAGAATTTCTCTTCACCATACAACTCTCCTTCATGGAGGTCCCCCAGAGGGTTTGTGGTTCAATTCATCAGCTGTTTACTTCCTGATTGTGCATGAATGTTTTGCAAGAACATCTGTAAATCAAGCCTATGACTTCTTTTCTTCTGTCAGTTGTATATAGGAGACTAAACATGAAGCCATTGCTCTACAGCAACAGAGAGAAGGAAGAGTAGCAGCAGTGGAAATTATTAGTCCTTGGGTCACTCATTCATGGATTTATGTGTTCTTGCAGGATCTGTTTGGCATCATTTAAATATACACAACTTACATTTGATGATGGAGTACTGCTCTACATGCCTAATTTTATGTCTTGGTGCATCAGATAACTTCATGATGAGCTGCTCAGGTTACATAGTAAAGTAGTGGCCCATGGTTACGTATTCGGTCTCTACTAAGGATCAGTAGCCAACCACAAGCTACTTCTGCAAAGGAGGGCTGCATTCATAGAGGGTGGAAGATCTTTGCTCCAAAAATGCCAAGGGTTTGTGATGTAACTAAACCTACAGGGTCTTCCAAAGGCTTCACGCAGCACTTTTTGTGCTGCTGATGCTTCAAACACCATTGTAATAGCTAGTGAACACGGATCATGTGGCAGAGCACAGAAATGTGGACAAGTTGCCAAACATTATTTGCTAGCCAACGGCTTGCAGGAGTCTAATTCTGATGCTGCTTGGCTCCATTAACCATTACAAACGCAGTGTTTACACTTTTCCTAGTTGAGTGCAACTTTGTCTCTGCACCACTCTAGGTGTCTTACTCTAGTACTGTAATTGCTGTAGACTTTGACCTGCCAAGAAAAGTGATCAGTGAGTATATTGTGGACGTGTATCTTCCTTTCTCAAATCTATTTCTCACAGTTGTGGTGAAAGGTGTAGTGCTACTTGGGTTGGCAAACTCGTTTGCAAAAAATTTAGTTTGCCAGCAACAATGCATTCCAATATTTTTGTTTGCAAACACTACTTTGAGCAATAAACATAACTGTGGTCATCTTTCCCAACAAGCATAAACATGGCCATCTTTTCCAAAACTGTGGAAAAAATTAAGTTTGTGAACTCAGGTACCACTTTATTTATGTATTGTTAAGTAACAGTGAATAAATTTTAACTGACAAATGTACTGTAACATTCCACTATCCTTGAATAATTTTATTTACTTGAAACCAAAGCAAATCCAACATTTGTACTCATGGTGAGCCACCTTTTTGGACATCAAGTTAGCCATATAAATAAACTGTTAGAATTCTTTTAAATTCCTCTATCTAAGTAGTACCAGTAGAATATCTGCTTAGTGAACTCATATGAAACATTTATATTGGTTCAACTTTATTTTCTTTCATCATTATGCTAAAATTTTAATGTTCATTCTCACACATATTTTCCAACTTATTTTTGTGTAAAGCAGGAAACTCAAGTAGGTTTTTAGAGTAAGTACAACATGTCTTTTCATGAGTCACATTTCATGCTTTACTTCTAGGAGGCTACTGGGAATTGAGTCTATGTACAGGTTTCAAAGAAGAGAACTGATGAGTATGAACCCTGAAAGTAAATCAGTATTGCCTTGCATAACAACTTTTTTGGAAGAGTTCATTACAGTTTTCTTGGGGAATTCACTAGTTAATATTCTAAGAATGGTGTAGAGTGGAAACTGATCCCCCTGAAGATGGTGTGACACTAAGTCGTGACTGTCAACTGAATTGAGAGTGTCCAAGGGGATCAATAAAGCACACTGCTGAATGTGTCTGGATGGGATTTGGGGGCACGATCTTGGTGGGTAATAAGTCTTATCCCTGGGCGTTTCTTCTCTGGCACTCTTCCCCCTAATCCACCATGGAATTAGCAGCATTCTACTATCAATCCTCTCCCCAGTGATGTTCAGTCCTTAAAGTACACCAGTCAAGAACTGAACCCTCAGAAACAGTGAGCCAAAGAAAGCGCTTATTTCTTTAAATTCTGGATGTTTGATATGTGATATGAACAATATGAAATCTGTCTAAGGGAAAGGCTGCTTCTACTGTAGGTGAAACAGTCTCTTTCATGGCCAAAGATGCCTCAGGAGAATACAGGATCTCAATACCCCCTATTTCATCCGGGTCATCCTGTGCTTAACTATTTCCGCCTCTAGGGACATATTCTTCCCCATTCCATATCCTCACTCAAGCTATAGATACCATAGTAGGCTAGGAGTTTAACTGCTACTGTAATTCACAGAACAAAATGGAGTCCTGTGTTTTATTTTTAGCAAACTCAGTCTTCCAGTCATCTTGGTCTTATTTAGTAAACTTTGGAAGAATTAAAAATCCTTTCCCCTTTGGCATCAATTTAGATAACTTTAGTATAACAGATCTTACATAAGAAGTACCTACTGAGAAAATACAAATATTGTGTTTCAACTTGATTACTCTTGGTTTGCTTTGTATCTCTAATGATAAGAAATAATTCAATATGCCCTAATGAATGTATTTTATTTCTCAAATAGTAAGCGTCAATCTGTTCTTCAATCTTCCACATTTTACCTCAATTTCATTATACTTCTATTATGGTTATTAGAAAAATGTCTCTGTTTTTAATATAAAATATTTTTGGCTTTCTTTAATCAACTGGTGAATTTAGGGAGAAGAGGCAGATTCATATCTACACCTGAAAAAAGTTGAAAATTTTAAAGTGATATTTTCTTCTCAGATCACCTTAGGATAAAAACTGTCAGAATAACTTGTGTCTGTTTAGTTTCTTCTGAGGAAAGAGTTTATATTTTGTGAGATTTTACAGGTCCTTGTACAGTGTTTTCCTGTACTAGTAATTTGCATTAATGGATATTCAAGAAGCCAATTTATACCGCTCACTGATATAAGTTATAATGAAGTCTGGAGACATATGAGGACACATTTCCAGTAGGCTTTTGAAAATGTGCTGACACATTTTAGGAATGCATCTGTTTTTGCTTGCAAAAACTCACATTTATGTGTGCAACATGAGAAACTGAATGCACAAACAGGTGGTTTTAAACGGTTTTAAATACCCAAGCAGAATTTAAATTGAGACACTCACAATCTTATTGGAGCTTACTGCAAATTCTCTCAAATCTCACCATCAAACCGGTGAGAAATGTCTTGGTACTCTTGATATTTGTGACCTTATTCTTTCATTAAAATAGCACAAGAAAAGAAGTCTTACAGATAACATTCTGATTTTACTAACGATGCACTGTGTGAAATTGAATCAGTTGTAAATCTTCTTTACACTTTATTGTGTGATACATTAACTGGAAATAGCATATCAATCTCAAAGAGTAAATACATATAATTTTTCTATTTCAATTCCCTAATTCTTTTAAAGAGCATATCACACAAATACTATATGAAATGGTGCATTATAAAAACATTATATATTTAGTCACATCCATGTGCATATTACATGCACACAGGTATCCATACCAAACGTCTATTTAAGCCTCTATTATGGTTAAGTTTTTTTAATTAATGGAAGTTCAAAGCACATAATGGTACCTGCAATGAAAGATTGTCACTCTATTATTTAAAAAGACCCTTAAGTATATAATTTAAAATTTTCAGATAAAGAAATAGAAATATGAAGAGTACACCAGAGTCACAATAACAATGTCATTTCAGTGGTAGTAGAGTAGTATAAGGGACAATCAAGATGTCTAATTAGTAGACTGCTTTTGAACAGAATTTTGAGAGCTCTATATCTGTAAATATTAGATATGCAGAAATACAATTCATGAAAATTGAAAAAGTATTAATAAAGGCTAGATTAAGGATAGATAACAGATACACATATGTAGGTATCATATATAGATATAATGTATACATATGTTGAATAAAACACCACTCATACTCTTTGCTTTATAAGAGAAGAACCACTAAATAATAGCTGTCTTGCTGACAAATGTAACATACACAACTACACATACACATACACACACACACACACACACACACACACATGCTGCTGAGTTAAGATGATAATGCCATAATACCAGATGAGAAATATATAGCAAACAATTTTATCTCCAAGTTCCTGACTTGATTAATATGATTATATACTCATACAACTTGATTATATGAATGTAAATGTCAGTCTTAAATATAAATAAAAGATGCAATAGCTTTGTATTAGAGTAGATAGTGATTTCTGTTTCCAGATGAAAGCAAACTGAAACTATGGGAACATACTATGATTATGCCCAGCAAGCAATTAAGCATATGTATTTGGAGCTCAGAGACCTAAAACTATATATATGAGGACTTCTCAAACAGGAGCATATGTTAGAATCTCAGAGATTTTCTCTTTCTAAGAACAAAGTCTCCACAAAAGTTACTGACCCAGGACAGAAACCCAAGGTCACATTTGTAAAATGTTTTCCCTTGTTTTGTTGTGCACTTTAGATTTAGAGCTACTGATATGTGAGGTGATTTTAGTTATTTGAATGGGAATGCCTCAGAGAGAAAGGGTAAGGCCTGTGTCTGAGAAATAGCAGATTAAGACATCAGCAAAAAAGTGGAATTAGTAAAGAAAATGATGGAAAATTACAGGTAAAATGTTAATTAGAATCAAATAAATGAGTCACATGCACTGATTGCAGAAATGACCAATATATTCAAATGACATAGAGGTCAAATTAAAGATTTAAAAGAAATATATTGACTTGGATAATTAGAATAGCCGTTGGGACTTTGCTGGCTTTGATTCTATAAAGTAATTCCATCAGTAAAGTCATCTATTCTTAGAATTCTTTCTTGTAGTCAGAAAGAGCACTATGGGTATAGTGTGTGTAGTGTGTACATATGCATATGCATGCAAACACAATGGGACAAAAGGTAGACCAGAATCAAGAGAATGAGTCTTCAACATATTTACAGTTTTAAGGAAGCGATCAATATAGATGGATAAATTGAAAATGAATAAAAAGAGGGAAACCAACTAATACAATGCAATTATAGAAGAAATGTTTCAAGTGTGTTCATGGAATATACCTACTCACATTGCTGCTAAAATCCTCTGTTGTTAGCTCTGTACAGGGTAGAATATTGTCCTAATAGAAATGGATGCCATCCTTACTTTTGTGTAATTGAAGAATAGCATCTAATATTGAGAAAGTGTAATAAAAGATACATCTAACATGTTGCCTCACTGGTGAAGGTAGACCTTAACAAATTCTTGTGGTGGCTTGTTGAGAGATGTCCCAAGTATGTAGAGGTCAGATGTAGATCCAACCTGCAATAACTGTAAACTTACAAGTTTACACTTCGTTTTCATATATCTTCTTTTTTAAAAAAATATAGTTCTAGTAGATATATATAGTTCTTGAAAGAGTTTTATTTTTCATGGCACCTGCCATTTGGTAGATTTGATTAACATAATATAATTTGGATGTATTCATATATTCATGGCACAGCAGACTGAACAGACAATGAGAAGTATTTGAATTGCTTTTCATTGAAAACCTTCTATCTATGTGAATGTCAAAATGAATGAATCTTTACAAGATATACTAACAGTTTGACTAACTTGAAGTAAATCAAATGGCACATGCCCTAGCCTCATAAAAAAGCAGTAATATTTGTTTCTGAATAACTTTTTAAATGCTAATTTATACTAAATGGGGGAATCACAAATTCTCAGTGTTATTTCCAAGAGGACTTAGTCACAGAAGAAAATACAAGAATGTATCTATTTTCAAGATTTTGTGGTTATTTTACATTTCATGTACATATGTCTTGCCTCTCCAACTAACTTTTAAAATCTGTGATGGCAGGAGATGTGTTTTAGAAAGTAGGTGTTCAAGAGCTTTTGGAGGGTCCTGAGTCATTTTTGTCTCTTTACTAATCACAGTGGCTAGTACATGGTAAAGCATAGCTTCTGCAGGGAGGGTAAGTGACATAATTGTACGCTGACATATTTTGTTATTTTAAACATTATTATTTTTCCTTGATAAATTCTCACTTTTGACTCTGATGTCTCTGAACATACAAAATTATAGCAACCTGAAAAATACTGTTTATTTGGAGACTTCTACTTTTGTATAAAGGTAAAACTGTATGAAATAAACAAGAATATTTGTGACCAAACAAGCAGAAAAATGTTTAAGAACTCTAGAGGTATAGATGTGCTGTGAAAATTACTGAATTTTTGCTTTTAGCTTTTAGTTTGAATCTTTGTAAAAGTTTTCAGATTCTGCAGAAACCTGGGAATTGTCTTCTCTTTAGCAATGTGTCTGGGAAACATCACAGCTGTTCATTAACATATGAATCCCACGGCTTCAAAATTCCCCAATCGTTGTTATCTCCAGTATCTTCTTTGTTGTGAAGGGAAGTGAGTTGTTATTTTATTTATCTGAAGATTGTACTGTGATACACAGTGTCAGGAATAATCATACCAAATGCTCTGTACTACAATAGAATCCAATTACGCTCTACGTGTCTCTCATCCAGGAAACAAGTGGAAGATTTCTTAAATTACTTATCATGACTTGATGAGTTGAACATTTTAATGAAAGAGTTGCTTAAACTCTGGGAAGGAGGATTAGGGAGCCTAATAAGATAGAATTCAGGTCTGTCGTATGTCAGAGGAAATAGGTTCCAAGAAAATTCCTAAAAGATACTAAAATTTACTTTCACTCTCAAAATCTACAATTCACATTACTCAGGCCAAATTAGAAGCAAAATGTAATTAAACATATACGTCAAAAAATGTAGTATCTTTTATAAGCATTTTCGATTCTTGGGATTTAAGTATGTAGTAGGCTTTCTGGAGAGAAACACAGACACTGTCCACCAAGCATCTCTTGATTTCTTTTCCCTTCTTCCCAGAGTTGTGACTAATATTTGTTTTGCTTCCCATTCGTACCTTGTTTATCAGTATAAATTCAGGTATAGATAGCAGCACACACTCTGCCAAATATAACAAAACTAACCAGAACCACTATCTAAAATGAATTATTGAAAGAAAGAGAACTGAACAAATGACAGCATTTTCATGTTCTTTCCATTTTCTTATATGAGGAACTTGCATTATGCCCAGGAAAGTAGTCTCTTAGAAAAGCAAATATAACAGAGTGTTAAAGGAAATAAGAGAATGGAATGAAATATCAATTTTAATACAAGATTTCATTTCAAAGAGATATTACTAGAGGGAAAAGGAAAAGGAAAATGATGAAAGGAATTTATTTCCCATTAAACACATTTATACATTCAGTGTGTATTTCCTCTGGCAATCTAAAATATATGGCCCCATTTTAGCTTTTAGTTTATAATTCATTAACCTCATTCTAACATTATAAGGCCTGTGAATAGTCTGCTTTGAAGACCTCACACCTCTCAAAGCCTTGGGTAGGTGGTTATTTCTAGAGAATAAAGAGTAAATTCATTAACCTGAAATTAAGTACTTTCACTTGTATTTCTAGTAGGTCCTTCATACCACATGTCCACCTAGATTTGATTACTCTCTAAAAACCAGTGAGTTGAAACTGCCTATAACAGTTCTTAAGAGGCAAATAACAACCTCTATGGAGTTTTTCTGCATACTTATTCAATATTTTTATCTGGGCATAACTTGTGGGAGGGGTGTTTATATCACAAAAATCAGCAAATGTTACAAATATTTTGTCTTCTTAAAGAGACTGTAGTTAACACTTCATAGCCTATCATACTTACTTCTTCATGTACTCCCTGAACTATCCTGACTTCACATGCCCTGGCATCTTCCTTGGTTCCTGCATTTCTCCATTCCTTATCTGCCTACTACATCTCATCTGCAGTATCTGTGCTTCCTAAGATTCTTTGTAAGCGTTCAATTCCTGATACCCCATTTTCCTCTTGTACTTTGACTCATATCAGAGATATATGCATCCTGATTTATACAACTCATCTCTTCCCCCGTAATATCTGGATTTTAATACTTTGATCATAAAAAGCTACCAGTTCGGTAACTGCTCAAAAAATCAGCAATAAAAATGTTCATATTTGTAATGGACTTCCATTACTCTTCTGCTATTATTTGCTAATAACTGAAGGTATAGAGTAAAGTAAAATGTTGAATTTCCAATTTTCCTAAAGTATGTACCTTCTAATATAAAGCCAATATGCTTCTAAATTCTTTTTTAAAAAGTTCACTGTGGAGATATTGGCAGAGTAACTCATGGAGGGAAATTTTTGAGTTTCAATGCTACCAAGAAGACTATTCTGTCCTTTAGCATGAAGTCATTTTGTTATTGCATGCATTATATTTACCCTTATAAAGAAGTGACTGCATCTCAGGGTTAATTCATACATGCAAGAGTGTGCTTAATGTGTAAATGTCACATGTTCATGATCACATGCATTTTATTAACAGTGATACATAGATATGTTTTTATTATTTGTATAGTTTCAATGCCTAAATTTAATCAATACATAGTTAATTCATTTATATGTTCACTTGTTTAGTTTTCAACAAATAAATGTTAATTATGTAGTCTATGCCGGGAACTAAGGTCATTGTAGGGGTGTAACAATGAATTCCATTCTTCGTGATGTGAGAGCCAGTTGTGAAATAAACACAATAATTCACACACGGATAATTGCAATAAGGAACAATAAATCAGTATTACATATAGAAAGATGTTTAGTAATTTGACTCGGCACAATTTCAGATTAAAATTAACCTTCACAAAAGCTTTCTTTAAAATACCCTGTGCATTACGATTTTTAATTTAACACCTCTTTGCAAAAGCCTCCTACAAATGCATGAGTGTGTTGTGCTATCCCACATAGTTGCTGGAAATTGAAATAGCCAGAATCCTTTATATGTCTTCTAACATTTTCTTTCTAACAGTAAATATTTAGATAATATTAGTATTGTTTTGCAGATGTGAAGAGTAAATTTTTTAAAATACTTGGTATATTAACATTGATCAAAGAGATTTGTAAGTACTGACTGACTGTTCAAAATTATTTTATTTCCATATGCCAGTGTGTACTATATCTAACTTCTGAAATATATCCCACTGAAAAGGAGACATTTAAGTGTGCCAAAATTTGCATTTGGCAGCACTGTATCTTGATATACTTACTGATCTAGTTATTTCACTATCCATTGTGTCTTACCTTGGCCATTCCTGCATTTCAGTTAGCAAACAGTAAGTCATCTGTTTTCTCCAGGAGATGTAGTTAATTGCTTAAATATGAATTCACTGAATTATGTCATTGACTTTTGATTTACAAAATCTGAGGTCTGAGTATAATGTTAAAATAGATTTTAAATATCTCCTTATTCAAATATACCCATAACTGTAGAGCTTTATTTATTTACTTAATTTTTAATCAAAAAAGAAAGAAAGGAAATTTCTATGGAGAAAAAGAAAGAACCCTCAGCTACTCAGCTCTGTAGTCTTAAAAGTTTGATGTTCTGCTGAACAGCAGAAAGGATCAATGCTTCATTTTTATTTAAAACTTTGGAGACAAGGCTTCTTCACGCCTCCAAATGGCACTGGGTATAGAGCCTCAGTTTCATCTATTCTTCTAATAGCCTGTGAGATGGAGCATGATATTAACCACATGACAAAGAGTGTTAGGAAGTCTTAAGGAATTCTAATGACTCTTAGCATGTTTCAAGCATGGTTAAAAAATATCTCAACCTGGAGAGACCTTGCCTTCTGGAACAGCAAAACTATATTAACAATCTTCAAATCTAGATTTACTAAGCATGCATTTAAATGCCACTATGCATAAGATGATAAATGTCAATCAATAGTCATTAAACCTTAATAGCTTGGAGTAGCAAAAGTGTCTGCATGCAGATGCAGCTCTGCAGAAGCAGAGTGGGGGACCTGGGAGTGACTGGGGAACTGGGGGTATTCTGAATTAAGAGTCCACTTTCAGACATTTGATGGAGTAAAGACTTGAAATAGTATATTGTGTGGAATTTTTGGAAAATAACATTGTATTTCTGGCCAATTTCGATTGATGAGCAAATTTGATAGAAATGTGTAAGGAAACTTAATTCTGAGTTAAGTTAGTCTCATCTAAGTACCAGATGCTTTTCTTTAATTAAAAGATAAGAAGAATTATAACTATAATCTAAGCATAAATTAAAATATTTAGTTATTGATAGATGTAATGGATGAACAGAGGAGATATGAAAAATAGTACTATTTCAAGGTTTGAACTGTTGAAAATGAAAATAAGAATCTCAGATTGTATTTCTTTATAAACTTAGAGACATGGAGAGAAATATTTAAATCTATATTAAACTCTCATAGCTTAAGTTAATGGAAGATTTAACATACAAGAGGATTTAACATAGAGGAGGATTAAAAGTATGCAACATAGTGAATGTCTAAAATAATAGACTGCTGACTAGAATCTGAACAGAAATAGTACCAGTAGTAAGCACAGTGTCCATACGTAGACACGTCAAATGGGTTTTCGTGAGATCTTAAATGCAATGGAGACTCTGCATTAACTTATTGGTGAAGAGAAAATGGGTCCATCTTGCAGCACAAAATTTGAAAAAAAATCCAATTAGAAAAAAAAAAACAACTATGTTAGTTTTCCTACATTTTAGTAGTTTTTTGTGACATATGTACTTCCTGATTTACTAATTAAGATTCTTCATTTTGTAAGTAGTAACAGATAAGCAATTTTCCATGTGCTCGTGGTTCCAACATGTTTTTAAAGCCTTTCACCTATTTATAAGCCATCATTTAAATCAGTCTCTTTAAATAGGATTATACCCTAGAAAAAAACATTTATGTGAATACAATGACACAGCAATTTTTCTTCAGGTTCGAAGTTCTAGAAAAACATAGATTTGGTAAGCATGATGTTTAAAAAACACCTTTTTTCTTTTGGGGGGAGTTAAATGGTTGATTGAAACAGTTTCGTCATCATGTGTGATTCTTTTTACATGGAAAGAAAGTGTGCTTTTTGTCTGCGATTTTCAGTGTCATGTTTGTATAGTCGCAATTCCTGGCCAAGTGGGTAAGTCTCAGCCACACTACAGAATCTATTTCTATAGAAGGAAATATCCTTCGGCAGGGTCCTCAAGTGAAAAGCTGTCATCCATCTTCTGAATAGGCTTTATCCTCCGTCAATGGCTAGTTTTTGAAACTGCTGATGACTAGAAGGAATTCTTTATAACTCCCTAAATAAAGACATCAGTCTATCAGCAAAAACCAGCGCACGAGCTGGAAGGGGCAGCTGTCTCCAAGAGGGGGCGGGAGGCGAAGCGCTCGCCAGCTTAGTTAAAAGCTGCTAAATGTTCCTACCGAACATGTGTCAGTGTGATGCATCCTTACCGTTTAAAACGGTGCTTCAAGCAAAAATATTTTTCTTTTAAATTTATTCTACATTAACCTAAGTCTATAAATTCTCCTGTGCAGAAGAGTCTTACCCCACCATCAATGGTAATTAAAGGTGGAAAGAAAACTTCAAAGCCAAAATGAGAGCTGAATCTTAAAGTGATCAGAACATCTGAGGATAAAAGAAAAATCATTATTCCTAGTTTCTTAGAAAATTAAGAAAAGGAAAGATGAAGTGAGAAAATCCATGCAGTCTGCCTCATGTGTATCCCCTACCCTCTCACCTTGAACCTGTCTATTTTACTCTTTATGTGGAATAGGATATAGTACAGATAGAATCTGATGGGAAAGTATAACGTAATAACCTAATCAAAAGCAAATAGAGTGAAAATTTACCCTCCCCACAGCTGTGCGCTTTGCCTGCGGTGAGGGCTGTTCTTTACACCTCCCTCATAGAGAAGGTTTAAACTGTTTCTGATACTCCAAAACTTTTGGAACATTATAAAATTGCATCATGGTGTGGATCATTAAACCTGTGTTTTGTTGAACATCTGCTGTACTTCTATAATACAAAAAAATCATATACTGTCGTCCTGGACAGTACTCTTGAATCATTTCATTGAAGCTTTCCTCATCTCCATTATCCTTTTCCTTTTCATTGAATCTCTCAAACAATGCAATTGTTTCATTTTTCTGACATTCATATTCTCATTGTCTCTCTCCCTTCCTTGCCCTCTCTGGTTTACCGCCTCCTAACACACACACACACACACACACACACACACACACACACACACACTTTCCTCTCTTTAGGGTTATTTCTAGCCTATCTATATTGTGTGTGATGGCATGGATCATTGTTTAACTTAGCCCGCGCTTGACCAACACATTTCCCTGTCTAGGCCATATTTATATTCCGAAAAACCCACATTCTTCTTTGATTACTTTTCTTTTATGATGCTTTGGTAAAATATGTGTTTCTGTAACAGATACTAATTAGATATGGGTATATGGATTTGATACTCTAAATTTATTGACTTTTATGTTTTTTTTCTAAACACATTTTGTTCTTTTTTTCTGAAGAAAATCTTAGTTTCTTTTTTTTTATCTCTCTACTAACTTGAATTCCCACTTTTATACTTTGAATAATCAGCAGCTCTTCCTGCTGCTTAGTATTCATCTGTGTTCATTAGTAACAGGTTTTTTTTTTGTTTCACTGATTTTATTACTTTTCTCTCTGTGAATTATATGTGTATGTATTCATCTTTATTATGGCATTTCCAAGTAGTTGTTTGTACTTTTATTGCTTGACTTTCAATGTATTACTTGATGTTTTAGTGCTAGAGAAACAAATGTTTACTATATATTTCAGAATGAGACACAACAACCTTTGAAAGTATAAGTTGTATGTGAAATATAAACGTTGAAGAAATTTTACATGTTGATTTTTGAGTATGGTATAAATGATTGAGAGGTAAACTTGCCATTTTGTAGGGATCAATGTTAAATATGAATATTGAGAATGGATTTTTTCTCTTGGGCCACTGTTTTCTCCACAGACTAATACTCCATTTTCCTCCACAGGGACATAAAGATGTCTACTAGGGCTTCACAATGAGAGAAGAAAAAGTGCAGCAGAGAGTTGATCTCACCCATCAATTTGCTATATAGTTACTATTTATGTCTGTCTTGAGTGCATGTGTATCTGAGTTTCTGTAGATTTAAATACCCACACATATATGATACTCATAGAAGTTATAACCAAAAGGCTATATATTTGAAATACCTACATTTATACCAATGTAGTCATTTCTAAAGTAGTTTTTTTCTTATACAATATGACTAGACATTTCTTTTCAGGTAGGCAGATTGTATAACTATTTACAGAAATAGCTGGTCATCAGAAGTGTTTGCAAAAAATGACCATGTGTAAGAATTAACTGGAAAGTGTTTAGTTAATATATTTGAGTATTTCCTAAGGCATGCTAACTAAACTAGAATTTCACTGTAGGAGCTCATGAGATCAGATTCACCATAATAATTTTCCTTTCACTAGTTCATTCTGATACAGGTAAGCCTTTAGAAAGTGTATGTAATACATAGCCAGTGATAAGTGACAATAAAGTATAAGCCATGTAAAATAAAACTTAACAGTAGTAAATAAGTTATCCCATCAGTAAAAGATCAATCATTATGGAAACTTTTCTTCTCCCAAACTAGTTCTTTCACTGAGATTTTCACTGAGTATTTATTTCCAAATCACTAGGGTGCAAAAAAAGCTCACTTTTTTTTTTTTTTTTTGATGAGGAAGTCAGAGAAGCATCATAGCAGAGAGCTTTGATGCTAGACAAACCAGTTCAGTCATCAGGCAGCACACCAAAGATTAGGACAATAAAGGGGATTTACTGCCAAGGTTACTGACCTTAGGACCAGGCAATGCAAAGGAATTTTTTCATAGACTATTAAGAGACTCCCATTAGTAGGCAAGCATTTTCTAAACTCACTTGTTACTAAATATCATTTAAGTAGTGGTTTATTAAACATAAAGATTTCTAATTGGTAGAGGGGAAGGCAATGTAAAAAGAATTAAAATTGTCACATTTATGTACTTACCACCCACAGCGAATGTATTGATCATACACTGCAAATAGGTACTAAAAAAAAAAAGATTTCTGAGGTTAGGAAAACGTTGCTAGACTTCATAATTTTGTTTCTCTCAAGAATATATTCACAAACATTTGTATTTTTTGCCAATGTTTCATGATTTTTTAAACTGACACATTGAGTAATACTGAGTTCGTGCCTCAATCCACGAGTTCAGAAGCATGGCCTCTGTTGTGAATTTACCTTTCACACTGCCTACTTGGAACAATCCAATGCATAATTTGGGGTGAATATATTTTTTCATTACCTTAAATCTTCAACTTTGAATAAAAATTGAGAAAGCCCAAGCACTGATGACAGCACTTTATAAGAGTTCAGGCTATGTATGAAGAGGAGCGTGTCAGAAATAAATTTCCACAAAACCACGGAAGCTGAGATTGAGCAAGGGCAGTGGGACCTCTCATGAGTAAATACTGCAAAGTCACAGGGGTGGGAGCCAGCCCAGCACTGTGAAAGGAGGGCCAGAATGCAGTTCTGTGTGAAATATCTATGAAAATTAAAAGACAAGATACTATGACGGAGGTAAAAGACAGAAGAAAATTGGAATTATTAATTCAGTCCCCAGTAAGACACATTGAATGACTGGCCAAATCTATACAAAAGCTCAGATTACTAACACACTGCCTTTTGTCTACTTTTAAAGTAATATTTTGCTTCACAATGTAATTCTTTACAAAACATTTAGTAGTGCCTATACCCATGTATCCCCTGGTAAGATACTGGTATTTGAACACAAATAATTCATTTTGTGGCAGATTTTCTACCCACTTTTTTTAACCTACTTATATTGTCATGTATTTAACTTGATTGAATATTCAATTCAATTCAATTATTTTAGCTTGCATTTAAAATAAAAGCTTTGTAGCTGTATTTTATATAGTCATAATCTTAAAATAACACAAAAATAATAGAAAATTGTGGATTAAAATCACAAATTATGAATTTATTTTTTAAAGAGTTGTGTTTTGATTTGCATTTTGAAGTTAATCAATTTTATCTTTTTAAATTTCAGTGGTTGTTTTATTGCTTTTTAGTCAGTGTGATGTTTAGAATCTTGAATACCTCATAATTCATTAAACTTTTTACTCAAACTACGCACAGTTATAATTGTTCAAATGGTAGGCACTTGGAGAGATACTCTGTTTCTAAGGGCACTTTAAGAACCACAGGTATGGATCCAGTTTAGAGTTTTTGATTTAGTGGATGTGAGGCTACTCTGGGTAACTGGTTCGTGTTACTGAGCAGAGTCTGGCCTTGGAAGTAAAGCTATATACTAGCTGGTTTATTCTAGATGTTTTTTCTCTTTTAAATGCAGAGAATATATTTTATGTAATTCAACAAATCAAAGTATAATTTTATCAAAATAAGACAAGGATGATTATTGCTGCCTATTTATGTTTCAGACTATTAGATTTCTTGATGGCATTTTTTTCTACATGCATGTGATATAAAGCAATCATACCTGACCCCTGTTTTACCGTTCTGTACTTTTACTCTCCCTAAATCCTCTTCTTTTTTTTCAAGAGTCTGTCTTCTACTGGAACACCATCTTTATTTTTACTGGTGCAGAAGGCCACAAGGTAAGTTTTATGTGCTTTTTTCCAGAAGTATGATGTATGCCAGAAAGATGGGAAATGAAGTCAGTAACAGAGTGAAGTGGAAATTTTCTTAATGACCCACAATTTATCACAAGTGTATGCCCTGACCCTAAAAAGAGCACTTCACAAGACCAAACATGACACTGCATATTAATTTACACATGCTTTCTTTCTGATTCTTCCTTGACAGGAGACATTGTGTTTTTACCATGTGGGATTCTCAAATCTAAGGTAAAATTTCTATGTACATTTTAGTAAACTTTACCAACATAGATTATTTAAAATTTAAGCAAGTAAATCAATATAATAAGGGTTTGAAATACATGACTATACATCATTAGTTGCTTTATATAAATATATATACAAATATATAAATTATAAATTGTATTACATAGGTATATATGGTCATAGATTTGTCTAATACAGATTACAAATGTAGAAGTAATTTATATTTCATGTAATAATGTTCCTTAAAAATAATGTTTCTGTAAATTGGAAAAATTTTATGTCCTAGATGAAGACTTCCCTGGATAAAATTTTGTGAATCTATATTAAATATTGAGTCTTTTGAATCAAAGCTGGTGTATAACAAACAAAATTGTGAGGATGATGTGACCCTGAAAGCTCTGTCACACTGCAGACTTACATGTGTACAGATTGGTTTCATTTTAAATGGGCGGCCTTGCATTTGTACCTTCAATTTATGTGTTTTTATTATTATGAAATTCTTTCAAAAAGAAAGCTGTGATAATATTGAGGAACAAGCAAACAAAAATAGTTCTTTAAATAATTTAGGTCTACAACCTCTTTGAATTTGCTTCCCGTAATTGGAATGTAAATCATTTAGTGAAATTTAAAGGGAAAGGTAACAGATGTTTACTTTATTTCTTGCTTATTTTATAATATAATATAATATATAATATAATATAAATATATTATATTATATATTTTATAATATATCTGTTATATTATAAAATATTATATGTTTTATAATATAACAGATGTTTACTTTATTTCTTGCTATATTTTATAATATAATTTTCATACAATAAATTAATGTCATGATATACATTAACTATGTATTATTGCTTAAATACAATAAACATCAAACAAAAAGCAAATAGCAAAATGAATAATCATATATAAAATATACATATGTAAGTTATTAAAATGTACTTAAATAGAAAATAAATCTATGAAGGGCAAACTTTAATATTTAACATTTTTGTTATCATGGAAAAGGAGACAGAAAAGGCGTAGCTCTAAAATAAATTCCTCCTTCACAACAGAATTTGGAGAGGAAGGACAATGCTATTTTAACGAATGTGAAGCAATATTTCAAGGGAAAACTACTCCATAATAGAAAGTTGCTATTCATAGAAACTAATTATAAAAAAAGGACTTCACTAATTTTAAAGGTGTCTGACCAAGGTGAAAAATTAACAGTGTATCATCTTGTCATTTGCTGATCACTTGACGTCGTGGCTGCCTAAAGGGGAGTGCCCACAGAGTCCGCTCACCACCGATCACAGCTGTGACCATCAGTGTGGCACTCGATATGTGTTTACACAACGTGAGATTGATAAAAGGTGTATTTAAAAATCCTGCTGGAATAAATGCATTCTTTCTTTCCGTCATTAAGGCACTCATAATTCAATGTGCTAAGTAATTACTATAGGTGACTAATTGACCTTAGTTAACTAACACTGTATTTGTAACTGTATACATTAAAGAAAGTGAAAGTGATTCAATCATTAATAAAGTAATTTGTTAAAAATCTGTTTCCTTGAGAGTTAAAAATGAGCTCTTTTTGAATATTTTTTTCATCAGTGGAAAATACAAAGACCACAGTCAAATTAAAGTGCTGCCAATGATCCAAATGCAATCTGTGTAAAATCTAATGGTCTTTTCCACAGCTCAGATTAAGTTTTCAGTTATTCACTTGGTGATGTTTTGACAAAATATTCTGGTGATTTAAATTTTAGGTTAAAAACATTGAAAGATACAATATTAAAAAAAACATAATGCTTCATTCATAAGCTCAGAAAATTAATATTATAATATTCAACTTGTTCAATAAAATCTTTTCATGTTTTTATAAGAACTCAAAATAGGCAAAAGATTTTGCATATGAATATAGAAAAATCCTAAAGTATGTACCAGTAATACAAAAATAAATTAGGATAAAATAAATAGGAGTTCTCATTGAGTAATATCAGATATCAAAAGGGAGCAGTAGTGATTTTTGTGGATTTTGAAATTTATTATATGTTAAAAATTCTTCAAATATCATATATCGTTTTACTAATATTTGCTTTACAACCAAGACTTGTTTTCATGTGGATAGGACCTACATGATCAACACTGCTTAGGAGGAAACTGCTGTTTAAAGAAGAAAGATACATAAAATCCTTCATATATTTACAAGAACATTGGAATTTTATTTGCTAGAGATTTCTGCAGTGTGTGTGTATGTGTGTGTGTGTGTTTTCTAACAAAGAAGATAAAAATCACAATTGTTATACTTGGAAGCATCTAATGCACACACACACATGCACACATACATACTGTTCTACAAAATAAAATAGCATATTAGGGTAATATAAAGAAGATTAATTTATGGAGTCTACCAAGATTGCTTTCTACAGAAGTGTAGCACAGGTTTATTAACTTGTTATGCATATATTATACATATTTAATTTACATTTAATAGTGCTTTCCAAATTAGCTCTCAGGATAGAAAGCCTTTTTCTAAAGTCTTTCTTCATAGCTCTTTGCAGTCTCTAAAAATCATTCTGACTTCTTGTATTTTGTTGGTTAATATTATTTCTAATATACCTCCTGGGAAATATTCTCTTTGAAATTACAAACACTAAATGAAAAATATATCCATATTCATTAAAGAGAGGATACTGAAGGAAGAAAAATATTGCTAGTTTATAATCACTCCAGAGCAGCAGAATTATTTTGAACATGAAAGAAATCATCAACTGTTAATAATCCAAGGATCAAAGATCTAAGAAGAAAAAAAGAAAAAACAAAGTGGGCTAGTGGGCAGAAATTACATCGCCGTGCGGGCTGAGTGTGGGACTCTGGGAATACAGTTTGAGAAAACAGCAAGGTTGTGCTGGCCGGGAAACCCCCTCAGCAGAAGGGCGGAAGTGCATGGGGAAAGTGGGAGCAGTCAGGTGACGGACGCAGTGGAAAGGAGCATGATGGCTATTACTCCTCCAATCGACGACTCTATTAATAAGAAGCTTTCTATTATTGGCTGGCTTTTTAAGGAGAAAAATGAACACATGTTTCCAACAATTTACCCTTTTTCAGGAAAACGGACACAAATTCAATAATAAAGATAATTTATGCATTTCTGTTCATGAAATTAATATAGACATGTTGAGGATTATTAAAACAGATGTTTAACATTAACTGTTATTTTATGAATTATATTTAAAGCTGTACCTCCTGTTAACTAACCACATGGATTTTAAAATTGAGTTTAATTTATAAAGCAACTTTACCTATATACTCTTCTCAACTTTTGAATAACAAATAGTTCCATACATACAAATAGATACATAGATAATTATATTGGTATACCAGAATTTTATCCAAACTATTTATGCAGTGTAGCCTATTTTCTGTTTTGAGAAATGCTCTAAGCACAAATTTTTTAAAAATTTAAGTTTATAACATTATAATAAATTTCTGTATCACTCAATGTTTAGCAGCATAAAAATATCCTTTTAGGAAAACAAAATGATGATCAAATGTCAAGGTCCTAAACACCAGAAGTGACTAAACATTATTTGTATTCCTTTGTTCTAACTTGGCACTACTTAGCATATAAAGTATGATTAAGAGTGTAAGACAAAAATACGTTTTTCAGTATTATGTGGGAAATAAGATATATTGAGAAAATGCAACTATTTTCTACTATTTTATTGAAAATTAAAATATTAAGAGGAACATATCAATTAAAAACAGGACAAGTATTAGTAAGTTGGATTCTAAAAAAAAAGAGAATCATCTTACAAGTTATATTCAAACAGAAAACAGATAGTCATGCAGAGTTTTCAAAACAAACTGCATGATTTTTGTAAAACGTCATGGCACAGCAGACTGGTGTGGTGGGCAAAAGTCCTGCTCCACCTCACTGGCAGCAGCTTTACGGAGCTCTGCCTCATGGCCTGCTGTTCAGTGACCCCTGTGAAGAAGTGGAAGAGTATGATCTTCGAAGAAAGATCAAGGTTTTATTTCTAACTCCGTTTCTTTAGCAGTCTGATATCAGACAATGACAAACACCTCTCTGAACTCTAATATCACAGGCTGTCAAAAACAAAAGGCAATTACTCATGCTCTCAACATTAATGTGGGGATGGAAGGAAGTCACTTGTGGGAAGTCAGTCAGTGATGCTAACTCCTTAGTCATGCAGTGTTTTCTTTCTCCTACATCCGAAACTTGAAAACAAGTTTGAGTACAAAGTTCAAGAATGGAATGACCTGACAGTAATTTACATGAAATTCAATGGATTTTGCCAAATCAATCGAGTTTTATTGAATTTTTCTAGATTCAAAAAAAAAAATGCATGCTACACCGACAAAAGTGCCACTTGAATTCAAACTCCTTTCTGTATCCACTGACCCAAAGCACTTTATATAAACAAGTACTACTATTAGTACTTTTCCTCCAGCTGCTATTATGCAATTATGATAAAGTGGTCTCTGTGTTGGATAGAGTCTTTATTTCCTACGACAAACTTTCTTCTAGTTTTATAATGCTTAGCTCTGAAGATTAACCACAAACAACTGTTATAGCAATGGCTCAAAAATTGTTGTATAGGATTTAGTTACTATCCTTACTCTACTGGGATTGCCATTGAGTAAATTGATAACCCTAAGAAAACTTTACAACTTTCACTGAGGACAGCACCCCTCTTGACAAGTTATTTCAAAATTTAAACATAACAATTAAGCTAATAAGAGCAAGTGAATTTCTATTCCTATCTTGTGTGCCCAGTATCAACACCATACCGAAAGCTCGAAACAGGGCTATGAAATATGCAGAATTATATGGGCTGGGATACAGCTTAGCGATGTAAGCGCCTGCCTGGCAAGCAAGCACTGGGTTGTGAGATTGACCCCTGGCACCAAAATAAATAAATAAATAAAAATAAAGTAGAATTGGCATGAAAGGAAGATAATGAAAGAATGTATCATATACACAGGATATCGATATAGATATTCTTACAACATTGTTCAGGCAATCTGTTATTTTTGTAATACATTTGCAAACAGTAAAATTATTTTGTTCTGTAAGTTACATTGATAAGTAAATTTTATATAAAGAAAATTATCTTCTGAGAAAGAGGTGTCATAATTACTTTGAGTATAGAAGCAAAGTCATTATTTATCAGTAAATTTTCTATACATTCTCTTTTTCCATATTTTTCAAGTGTTCAATTACTTAACCAATGGCCGGGGATTTAGCTCAGTGGCTTAAGCACCTACCTGGCAAGTGCAAAATCGTGAGTTCAATCCCCGGTACAAAAAAAAAAAAAAATTACTTATCCAAGACACAAACTATAGTTTATATTTTCCTAAATGCAAATTTACGTCTTCAAAATTGTTCTGCTTTTTTTTGTGTGCAAATCTATTCAGCAAGTTAGATCGTCAACATGTTATTGCCACAGAATATTTTGCAATCAGATTAAGCATTTAATTATGTCTTCTTCATCCGTTGGTATATTTTATTCTATTAATGTTATATATAGTAAGATTGTATAGAGGTTCAGATAAAAACTGTGATTAAATTCGTCAGTGAAATAAACACAACTTTTTATCTTTTTAAGGAATTGTGCTATTTTTATCAAAGGTGTATCTATTTGGTAAAATGAATTCAAGTAGTGACATTTTATTAAGTAATGTATAACTCATTTTGAGAAATTGCGGCATTTTCTTTCAAAAGTAACTTTAGGGGGCACTGTGCTGCCAGTAGAAAGGTTCTGGCCAAGTCAAATCATTTTATTTCATTTTTTTTTCCGAGCATAATTTCAGCAAATTTTCCATTTTAAAGGGACAGATCTAAACTTTTCTTACATTTGTGTTTTTAAATACAATACTTTCTGAAAGAACAATTTTAAAAATTATTAAAATGCATGTATTTTCAAAAAATTGCTGCAATTCAGTAACTTGGGGTTGAGGGTTGTCATACTCAGTTTGCTTTGGAGTTAGAAAACAAACTATTCAGCATACAACATGAGTAGAAAAATAGCAGAAAAACATCTTACCTGGAGCAAAGGAGCTGTGGAATAACTATTTTCAATGGTTACTGGTTGCCTTTTGTGTCACACAAAAATTCTTTTTAGGTGTCTGTCAAAAAAACAGAGCTTGCCGGAAGTAATAGTCAGGGGTAAAGAACCAGTCATTAATTGTAGAGAACAAGAAGGTCAACAGATAAAGGACAAACGGTGACAGTAACAGTAAAAGTAAGAATAATAGCAGACACATCCATCTGAGTGTCTCGTATCTCCATCTTATATTGAGAAACCTGTATTACATTTTTATTCCAAAGCTGTTTTATCATCAAGAAAGGTAGAAGAAAAGGCTACTGGAGAAATAATGCAATCTGTAAATGGAACTCATAAATAGGAATTTCTCCCTTTTGCTTGTGTTTTCCAAAATGATTAATTTTAATAAGTTAATTCTGTTTTCCCTTGGATAAACTTCCTGGAGGCTCTCTGTATTTCACTTCTCTGTATTTCACTTCACTTCTCTGTATTACACAGTATTAGTTAATAGATTCAACTACATTTGGAAGTTATCATTCTGGGGGTAAAAATTGACATTGTTGTCTTGGTTTTTCAACTTCTTACATTTTATTACCCTTCTGATTTTTCAACCAATATCTGAGGGAAAAAATCTCTATTCAAATGTGTAGATATCGTGGAAGGTCGGAGTGCTGACTCATTCAAACAGGAGACTGGCATCTTTTTGCATAAGCCTTGAATTCTTAGAAAATACATACTTTAATATGAAGCTTATAAAAAAAGGAAAACAGTTTTGAAACAATCACAAATATTGAAATATAAGAACATTATAAAAAATGAAATATATTTTATGTGTTAATCTTTAGGAAGCAACAGAGAAACAATCATAGGTTAAAAAATGTTTTGTACCTGTAAAAGATTTGCTTGTCAGGCATTACTCAACTGTACTTCAATTTATAATTCAGTAGGTTCTTCTTTTCAAAGTTGGTAACTTTTATAATGGAGAAGTAATAAAAAAAAGTATAAGTAGAGAAGTAATTTGTATACAGCAAGTATTTTGCTATCATATGCATAAATGTGTTAAATTCTGAATAAGTTAACAATAGTTAGTTTTTGCATATTTCTTTAATTTCTTTTAGAAATTAATTGCCCAAATACATTTTTAGACATACATAGTACTTTCAACTCTGAACTTGTGAAAGCATTGGCATTCAAACAAATTATTTTCTTTTTAAACATATATTAATTTATTTATTGTGTGCATTACGTATTCACTTCATTTTTAAGAATATGTGATTTTCCCAAAATGCAATTTTTTAAATGTCAAAGGCATTCAGCATTGTAAAGTATTTTTTCTGTAGTTGTATTTCTAGGCATTTCACTCCGTGTAGGGTTTCAATCAATGGAGAGAATGTAAGAGAAGCAGAAGAAAGAGATCAAGATAATCCTGGATCTTATCTCTTTATCAGTGCTTACTGGAAGAATTTTAAGAGATTAGCAACAGGCTAAGTGGATTTGTTACGTCCTCCTGAGAAATTTAATAATGTTCCTTATCTCTTTATGGCTTTAAAGAAGTTCAACCCAATTTATAATGAAATTTCCTAAAATTCAATTGCAGGTTCCCTCACATAGTATCTAATTAATGGAAAATTCTCTATCACACCTTTTTTTTTTTTTTTTTGAAATTTGTTACTTAAAGTAACAAATATGTTCAGGCACATATTGTTTGTATTGTGATGTACTCTATTGGAAACTGGTAACACTTGACACTCGTGACCATAGTTATAATTCTACACTGTACTTTATCTGGTATGTTTCTGATAATTCCTGGCTCCTTTTCATACAAGATCTACTGAAGAATTTCTAAATCATATAATATATGCATATTGTCTGGTGTTTGGTTTTATTTCACACTTAAAAACCTATTATAACATCTTTTTGAAACGTTTGAGAGAAAGCCCAGATTTTAAGCATAAGTTTGTTTTTTTATCATGTTAAGGTTTGAATTTTTGAAAATCTTTACACAATTTCTGTAAAATTTGATTATTATTTACAAACTTAAATTGTACATGATATATCTATTTAGATTTCTTATTCATTCATGTAAAGATGTTTGCTTAAATTTATTATTTACTTAGATCTACTCATTTAGATATGATATTTTTTAAAGAGTAGGTTTTCTGACAGGCATCACACATGTAATTTATGGGATTAATGTAATTGTCATATGTTTCCAATACACACATTTTTTGGCTGTGTGCATTAATGAGCAATATACAGAACTCTTCACCTTAATATTGCTCATTTCTGAATAAGGGAAATACTCAAATTCAACCTTTTAGGTCAAATATGCCAAAATAATAAAGCTAAATTAAATAAATAACTGAAATTATTTTCTCATCTATGTTTATTAACATTCATCTAAAATATGTAGTTACATTTGCTGCAAATCAGAAACATTTAAAAACTGAACTATTATGATTCCTTTTAGACATGGAATGATATTTTTACATACACATAAAATTCATGATACTACAAATATTTTAAGAAATTATCTTTGAACTTAATTTTGGCAGCCTTTATTTATTTGTTTCTGAACTGTTTGCCTCAAAGAAATAAAATGATAACCAGAGTCCCCTAGGAGAAAATGCATTCTACATTTTGCAGTATCGTAATTTTTAGTCTTTATTGGTGTTGTCTAAACCCTTGATATTAGAGTATGTCTTGGTACTAGTATCATCAGTGACCTGTAATTTTTCTAGAAATACAGAATGTCACATGCCACTGCAGATCTTCTGAGACAGAACTTCTATTTTACAAAACTGTCTAGATGATTCTCAAACCATTGTTTTTCAGGGGAATTAGTAAGATAACAAATTGTTGGTGTAAAGTTTAAAATCACTAACATCAAAATGCCAGGCCGGAAGTAAAAAACCAACTAAAATATTGCCAACACTTATAATACGTTTCCCATAGGTAACTTGGGTTAGTTTCAAATCCATCATTTCAGCAAATATACTCAATTATTTTTGTGGGTTTCTTTCTTTATGTATAGAATCTCTGTCCTCTATTATGATCAGAGTATAATACATACATTTCAAATTCTGGTAAGAAGTCATTACACGCTGAAGGATGTTCAAGGAAAGAGAGTGTCATCCTTTGACTTCCAGGCAGGAAAAAAAGCAGTGGCTGCTTAGTTAATGTTGTCTTTAAAAACAGCTAATGGAGTCACCTCCCTCGAGCAGTGCCTGGCTCCTGCTCCATCACCCAGAGCGTGAACATTGAGTACCTCATTTTCGTCCTTCTACTTCTCTAATTGAGCTATAATTATATGGATGTTGTGCTTCATTGGAGAGAAAACTGTGACCTTTTTATAGCATGTACTCCTTCATTGGAAAATTAAAATTCATAAAAACTCAAAAAACAAAATGTTTTAAAAAGTTGCCTTATCTTACTTTCTAAAAGAAACCTAATTACTGGAAAAATTTTAAAAATTATTATTTTCACTTTTTAATATGTATGAAGAAATACATTAATAAGTCCATCAACATAATTCTTCAAATTTATATCCTATATGTTATCTTTTTCCCTTGAAAGCTATGAATTATTCACAGTCATATTATCTGTGATATTTAATGTATTCAGTGTCAGTATAAAATGATAATTATGTTGAAAGGAGTATAGAAAATTTTGAATTGTTTTATTATATTTTAATTTAAATATTCAAACTTTATGATTAGTGACTTTAATTTGTTAGCCTTCAGTAGCTATTCTAGATCATCTGTTGTTAAATACATTTTTGTAAAGGGTTAGATATCGTGTATTTCAGGCTTTACTATCAAATGTTCTCCTTTTCAGTTATTCAACTCTGCCTTTGTAGAATGGAATTAGCCACAGACAAAATGAAAATCATTGGATATAACTATGTTTAAATAAAATCTCATTTATAGATCTGACTCTGAACTAAGTTTTATTTACAGAAAAAATAAAACTATAGTGAATTATTTTAAAATACAAATTAATATCTTCTTGGGTAATAAATGATTCTATAGATGTATATACTTATAAAAACATATATAGATCTATCCAACTTTAAGAAGAAACACTCAGTTTGCTGCTGTACACTGGTGTCTAAAATTAGAAAATTCTAAAGCTTCCTATAACTTGCACTGTGCAGTAAGATTTAAAGATTACATGAGTTAAAATAATGCAAAATATATAAACTTTGATTTCATGGACAATTTAATTTTTATTTGTTTTGAATGGAAAAGCATTTGATTTGGAGGTGGTTGAATTTTGTATGAAATTTTGTACTAACTAGTTCTAAATAGACATATATGCACAGATACAAACACACTCATACACATACACACACGTATCTATATCTATCTATCTATCTATCTATCTATATGTCTTAGCTATCTCTGGTTAGTGATTTTAGCATAATTTGTCACTTTTTTCTGTGATATATGAAATACTGATGATTTTTAGTTTTTCATATTAATTTTCCTTGTGCATGTCTTGTTGATCATAACTTAAATTATATAATTTACTAGTTTCTGTAGAGAGCAGATCTCACATTCTTTAGGAATTACCAAAAGAGAAGTTATTGAAAAATTTAGCAAATCTTATTTGAATGGAAAAAGATTCTCCTAATTCTTTTATGGAAATGAACTATGCTCTAATATAAATTGTGTTATAATTAAAATGGTAAAAATAATAATATTATTTAAATGGCATTAAACAAGTCAATTATCATTGAAGACATTTATTTAATTGGTTGTTAGGTTTAACTTCTAATTTTAATTCTGCTATTTTTATTAGTATTTAACATTTTAAATAGTGATAAGTGACTACTATGGATGAATTATTTTATATTTTTATCAATATTAGTGTAAATTAATATCAAACCTGTTGGTGATTCCTTTTAGGATCATTATTCTGTGCAGACATGGGACTGTGAAATGGTAATGATAGAACTGTGTTCTGTCCCAAATATATGATACACCCAAAAATTACTAATAAACAATGACTTTCCAAAATATAAGCAGGTAAGAGGGAAACTGCTATGGTTGGTTATACAGTATTAATCCACTTAAATCTTCTATATTTCAAAAGAATTTCTCTGTATTTAGAAACCACTAACAACATTTTTAGCTTGCTTGGGGCTTCTAAAGAGCTATGTGGTAGCAATAAAAAGCTCTTTACCACAGGGATCCTTACAATTAAGAAAAGCCGAGATTGTACAAGTTTGCTAGTGTTGAAATATTAGCTTGCCTCCTACTTAAATGCAAACAAAAGCACACTATGGCTCTAGGTCAGCCCAATATAGACAAGACTCCAGCTCTGATTTGCCCCATACAAGGAACTATAATGGAGTGGAAGCAGCCGCTACTTAGTATATGAGTTAAAATTACCCGTGACTGAAGTGAGCACATCAATCAGAAGTTTCGGCATGTAATGAGCCAGACAAACCAGTGTGGTGAGCTTGAGGGCAGGAAAAGCCTCTATTCTGTATTCAACAGTTTTGAAATCACCATGACATCTCTTTGCATACAGCACCCCACTTCCAGCAGGTGGATTTTCAAGGCATTGTGCTTGGAACACAAAGATGGATCAACTAAGAGCATTTGAGATAGTTTCCTGTTTTGTGTTATGAAAACCCTGGCTGCACAAAGCCTCCCACATTCTTAGCATTTTTTAGGTATTGGGTAAAGAATAAATATAGATCACTGACAACAAAAATTTAACACCAAGAGACAGAGAAAAAACAGCTGTACTCATGGATTCGTGTTTTACACTGGCATTGTCTATCCATTCTGACCATCTCTGTACAAATGAAACTTTTTAATTTCATCCATTCTTCACAGTCCTACAGTGTTTAGTTTCTTTATTTCAATGAATTTTTAAATAATTCTAAAACCAAAAGAAAGGTATGTCTGATAGCACGTCGTATAAGTATGAATTTTATGCAAGCATATTTCAGGGAAATGTGCAGCTCGTTGTAATCATAACATGGACACCATTTTTCAGTCAAGATTTAAATTATCATGCTCAGTCAATTCTACTTATAGCTCTGTGTAAGCATACCATACTTTGTCATTAAAATGTAATAACAGGAAACTCAAGGGTGGAATTCCCTTTAAGAATATCAGGCTAGACCATTACTAGGTAATACAGCACATTTATGCATTTTTGCTTGTTTGTTAATATGCTTGTCTTTACCATAACATAAAATAAACAAATAAGATGTTCTGCTTCAAATAGCAGGTCTATTGTTACCTGTATTAACTATTTATTTAAAGAAACCCATTTCTGTTAGTATTAAGAATATTTGGAAAAATATTATAACTTTGAACTATTACACTTACATAGTAATAAAAGTCATTTATTACTAACTACAGAAAAGCCAAAGTAAGGATTCTGTAAGCACCAAATGTTTGCTAAAATATTTTGGCTACAGGATCAAAAAGTGAAAACTTTGTAAATTTAGTGGTGAATGAAAAATTCTGATAGCATTTTGTTAATGATACAAATCTATTTGATAATGAAGAGTTCAGGTCAATAATTGTAATGGATGTTGAAAGGAAAAATGAAAGCCCTTTTGTCTGCGATGTTTACCTATTAATTGGGCCATTTGATACAAGTAAAGTTAGCAAACAAATGGCTTCATATATCAATCTTATCAATGTTTCAGACCTCCATGGATTGTTTCCTTCTGTAGTTTGTCTCTTTTCTTCTTGTTCTTCATTAATTATATGTTATAATAATTGAAAATTATATGTTGCTAAGAAAACCAGGGTGCCACTTTGAGCTCTGTTAATGTGGAAAGGCAAAAGAAGTTTTTAAAGAGACATTTAAATTGCCTCAGTGTATTCACTGTATGATCAGTACACAACACCACTTAATACATGAAATCATAGAGAAAGAAGAAAGGTATAAATATCTCCCGAAGTACACGGGAAATTATGAAAGTTGTTTAATACATTAGTTTTTATATTTCTAAGAATGAATTACTCTTATTAACAGAATTAATATTTTACATGAAGGTGAGAAGCATATCAAGAGGAGTAGATTAATATTCTAATTCTCTACTTAAGTAAATTCAGTAAAAGGCCTTCCTACAAAGACAATGGGTAGCAATAATAAACCAGGGATTATGAATAATGAAGTGTGTGTGCTTTAGATTCTTGAAAAGAAAAAAATGCCAATGACTCTATAGATTCTTTTGCTGAGGTTGCCGTAAAACAATACAACTGTCCAATAGCTTAGCAGTGAATTTTATGTTTTGGCAACTCTGGAGTTCATAAGCGAGGCAGCAAGAACGATGTCTTCCTGGCTGTAGACCATCTCCTTGCTGTGATCTCACACATTCTCTTCTTATGTAGTACTGGGGGAGTGTTTTTCCTTTCTGCGAAAGGACACCAACCATGTCTTAAGACTGTATTGAACTTTAGCTAACTCCTTAAAGGCTCTATCTCCAAATACAGTTACGTTGGGATTTGAAAATTGAACACATGAGTTTTGAGAGTACAGTATGAAGTTCGTAGCATTGTGTAATGAAGATAATGTAATAATTAAACTTTTATTGAAGTATTTTAATTACTACTTCAAAAAAATAAAAAAGTAGTCATTTTCTCTTCTTCTAAGGACACTGCTTGCTGTTCAGGGAAAATGCAAACATGAGAAAATTTGAAATTGTTAATTTAAAAAAAACTAATAAATAAAATTTTACAAATAAATACACATAAGTTTCAAATGACATAGATATTTAAATGATGGATACCCTCAAATAAGGATAACTCATTCTTAATAGTAATTTTGATTAAAAATACAGCAAATTGATTTACTTTTCCCTGATAACTGAAGATGCTGAACACTTTTTTATGTAATTATATTTCCTTTATACTTTTTTTGAAAAGTGTCTGCTCAGTTTATTTGCTCATTTTTTGACTGAATTTTTGTTCTTTTGGTTTTAATCTTTTCAGTTCTTTATATATAGTAGATATGAGTTTTGTACTGGAAGAGTAGCTGGAAAAGATTTTCTTCCACTCTGTGGGCTATGTTTGTGTCTGCTGTTTACTTTCCTGTGCAGAACTCTTTTTAGTTTGAGGTGACCACATTTTCAGTCTTGCTATTATTTCCTGAGCTATTGGAATTCCATTTAGGAAGTATTTTCCCTATCTTTTCACCTAGTGATTTCACTAATTAAAATAATAAGGATGATATAATGAAGACAAATAAGAACAAAGGCTTATAAAGATGAATATGGCTAGGTTAAGATCCCTATTGGAACAGAAAAACACAAAAATTACATTAAAATTAGAGCTAGGCCTTACTAATCAATTTGTTTTCTTGATGCATTCTTTTGATTTTGGTTTGTTTGTTTTGCTTTTTGTGAGACAGGGTCTTGCTATGTCATTCACACTTACCTTGAACTCACTATGTAGCATAGGCCGGCCTTGAACTTACAGAGATCCTCTGTTCCTCCTGAGTGTTAGGGTTACAGACTGCACCATCATGCCTGACAATCAGCTCATCTGAGAGAAAAAGTTGAGTGATAATGTAAATTCATTTTATTTAATTAAAATAAACATTCATATTTCATACTTAAAACTCATATATATAGGAAGAGTAATGGTACATGGCTCTTCTCTTTTAGCAAAGAATAATGTAACAATCCATTTTTATACTTGAATGTACCTGATTTATAATATAGAATAATTTTTCAGCAATATGTAAAAGTATATCTTCTCCCAAATACATAGACTTAAAAAAACACAATGCTTTCATAGCCCTAAATGCTTAAAAGAATAAAATATGAACACTTAAATAAAATAAAATTAAGATTTTATGTCTGTTTAGGCCAGGCATGGTGGCACGCTCCTGCAATCCCAGCACTTGGGAGGCGGATGGAGGAGCATCATGAGCCCAAGGCCAGCCTGGCTACATGGTGAGCCCAAGGCCAGCCTGGCTGCCTGGTGAGCCCAAGGCCAGCCTGGCTGCCTGGTGAGCCCAAGGCCAGCCTGGCTGCCTGGTGAGCCCAAGGCCAGCCTGGCTGCCTGGTGAGCCCAAGGCCAGCCTGGCTGCCTGGTGAGCCCAAGGCCAGCCTGGCTGCCTGGTGAGCCCAAGGCCAGCCTGGCTACATGGTGAGCCCAAGGCCAGCCTGGCTGCCTGGTGAGCCCAAGGCCATCCTGACCTGCGTAGTGAAAACCTGCCTCAAGGAAGACAAAACAAAACAAAATGTGTTTTATATCTTTTAAAAACATTTATTATCAACATAAACTTTCAGAAAACTTCCATCAGATATTTTGCTTTAATTATGGGTGTCTTCTTTAAAGATCTTGCTGTATTTGTTCAGGATGAATATTCTTATATTTTTACAAACAATCGAGAACAGATAATAATCTGCACAATTTATAGCTGATTTGGTGTGTGCATGTGTGAGTGTGCATGCATATTTGTTCCTCATTTCATTATACCATCAAAACTTTCATGGATCGTGGAAGGATTCTTGTGCATTTTTACAAACTTTCAATTTTCAGTTATGACCTAAGACTTCACTTTGAGTGTGTTGTGCTACATCTTGTATAACGTTATTTATATAAACAAAGACGGTGGCAATAAGGTTCCTCATTTAGAAAGTATGTCTTAAATTTGTTCCTGAACTTACTTGGTTCATCTGTCCTCAGGAAAATTTCAGTGTGGTCAGTGAGAATTACAAACATGTGGCGATCGGAGAGTCTGTTGGCATTTGCAGGACTGCTCACCAGCAGTGACCACGGAGCTTGCTCAAGGGCTGCTGGGAGCAGTAACAAAAACTCATTAGTCAGTTCCAGAGCACGGCAAGACCTGGCCTGCATGGTGCACAACGTCCACATTTGCCCATGTAAAACTTACAAAATGGGAGTGGGGGCGAATGCAGGGGATGGCAATGACTGAATGAATAATCAAGACTGAAAGAACCCCTAAGGTGAACAATACATTTGCATGGTATAAGCCAGGTTGAGATTAGCCTTGAAATTTAATTAATAAAATCAATCATGACTTTTATCTATCATTTTCTTGAATGGGTTTCTTAGATTGCAATGTAATCAAGCTCTGTGAATATTTCGATTGCATATAGTTCTGTAACAATATTCTCAAGTAAAATCTAAGTTTTCAGAATCACCTTTGTCAAATGATTGCTACATTAGGTACACACTCTCACACTGAAATATTTCTGAGACTTTTCTTCATTGTCTTCTGATTTAATGATCTAAGCAGTTCTGACCTTTGCCAAGAGGGGCTTCCTCTCACAGAAGGAAACCTAGACAGACACCCAAGGGCACCTCTGAGAGCTCCGCAAAACCAGTGACTACTTACCAGTTCCAACTAGCTCAAATTATGGAGGAGATGTAATTTGTCATTCAGGTTTCATCACCCTTCTTTATTCTGCTATTTTTGTGCCCCCTCAGGTTTGACATGGTTTTTATCTTTAGTAGTTCATAAACAATCTAGACTAAAAGAATTTTTCAGATGTAATGCAACTATGAACTCATGATTCAAAGAAAGAGACATATTCTATTTGAAACATAAATCAGGGAGTGAAGGAGGTAGGGACCCTTCAGATTTCTCCACACAGGGTGATAACTTTCTGTTTTCCGATCATGCAGACTTTTGGAATTAGAGGCTTTGTACCTGCCTCATACTCATATATATAAAATTTCAGCAACTATTTTGACAGTTTTACAGCCAAGATTTACTGATTCACAAAGCAAGGAGTTTCACTAAGTGAACTCTGAGAGTTTTCTGTTTTATTCTGGGCCGTATGTGTTGTTGCGTACCCGTCATAGAATATGCTCTTAAGAGACTCGGCAAATATGAAAATGTTTATGGATGTAACATTTGTTTATATTACAGTTAAGAGACAGCACCTCATAAATTACATTAAAAATTACCCATTCTTAAACTTGAACACTAGCTTGGAAAGGACAGTTTTATTTGGAAACTATATAGTTAAAAATTATTTTCTTAAATGAATAATGGTAATCTCAAATGTACTCTCAAATAAAATAATTATCCATCCTATTCTAAGTACATACAATGTATACATCTATATAGTCTGCTTAAAGCCCTTATAGTCTGCATCTCTGTTTAGTAAATGAAGAAACTAAGACCCAGAATATTTAAAACTCCTGCCCGAAGTTCAAAGTGGAACCTGGGCTTGGTGTGCACTCCTGTAACCCCCACACTCAGGAGGCTGAGGCAGGAGGATCCTTGCAAGTTCTAGACTAGTCTGGGCTACAAAATGAGCTCAAGGCCTGCTGAACTGCATAGAAAGGCTCTGTCTCAAAAAGACAAAAAAAAGTTCAAAGTTGATAATTTAGATTTACTAAAATTTCTTCATAAGAAAAATGTATTTTAAAATATATCCAACATCCTAAAACATAAAACGTTAAGAACACTAATTAACCTTTTTCCATACTTAATAACCTGATGGTACTCATAAACCTTATTAATTATAACAAGCAAAAGGTAACTTATAAGCCTTCATAATAGAAAATGAAAACTTTTTTATTAGAGAAAGAATGAAAAAATATGAAAAATTTATTAGCATATTTTGAATAGCTTTGAAAAAAGTTTTCATTGATTACCATCAAGGAGGAATTTGGTAATGACTTATATAAACAAAGATGGAAAATTCTTTGTGTTTAAGTGCGATCATAATAATACACAGTTTGAAGTACAATTGATTTTTAAACATCATCCTTACAGTTTAGCACCCTATTATAATATTCAAGGAATGAATGTTATAGATGCATATATCCTACTACCTTAATCTAATAAATGCTTGAGGAGGCAGTAAATGCATTAGGCTAAATTGACTTCATAATCTAAATATATTAATCTTGAAAATATTTCTAGAGAATGGTAGAGCAAGGTAACAAAATGTTTATGTCTATTGTTGCATCATTTTTGAAATTATTTATTATCAGTGTATTAATATGAGCATGCTGTTTTCAACATACTAGAATATTTTGGAAATTGACAAATTTTAACCTTCCATCGTAAGTACTGATTTTTCACAAAGTGAGAATAAATGGCAGTGAACAATCACAACCTTATGCAGAGTCAGTAGAAATGGAATAGACATTAGCAATATATGATGACAGCCGGGACAAACAGGTAAAGTGCATCTAGAAGATTAACCGCATGGCTTGAGTTTCAACCTTATCACACTCTAAATAACTTGTTTAAGTGAAAATATATTAGATATATTCACTAAGCACATGTTTCCTTATTCCTTCAAATGATACTGAGTCTTGGTAAACACTTAGCAGTCCCCCTTGACTGAATTCCACATACTACTGCTATCTGGGATGATAATACCTCATAGCACCCGACTCTTTCCTTCTGGAAGAGTACGATCAGCTGCATAGTAGACTCATACAGAAACAGGCAACATAACCATAGTGTGTTGTTCATGTGCTACACTTCTGTATGGACAGATTGCTCTAATAATTCTACGATAGTTGAAAACCTTATGAAAAAAGTGCCTCACAACGTAACTGTAAACAGCAAATGCGTATATGAAATGTGAGCAAGTATATGTTTGATGTTTAAATGAACAAAAGTTAAACAGAAAAACATACCTTGCCATCAGTTCTCCTCAAAATAACCTCCTATCTTCAAACAGGTTTTTCCACTCTTCTTGCCATTTTCTTGTCTTTTTCATGAAGGTCTTTAAGAGGTGTGATCAGTGAATGTCTCTAGTGAGTGACATCCAAGAAGCAGTCAGGCTTTCATACACCGCAGGGCTTCGTCCTCCATGTTACTCACTGCAGGCAGCACTGTGCTGTGTCTAAATCTGCAAGTAAAAAGTTCTGGTAAAAAGTAAACATTTCAAACCACTTTAACATACTGAGTCAGCCAAACTGTGCAGCTGAAGGTGCTCACGAAAGGGACTTCCAGAACTGCTTCAGAAAGCAGCAAGAACAGGGGGATAAGTGGGTGGAAGTGAGGGGTGTCATCTGAGAGGGAGGGATGGCATTACGCACTTACTGTAATAATTTTATTTAAATACACACATGTTGCAGTCACAGTTTGTATAAACTAGAGAAGTTCAGGAAGGACAAATGACTGAATGGTATTGTGCTGTTCAAAGGAACTGGGTGAGAAACAGGTGTAAGGAGTACCTGAAAAGGTAAACGCTGCAGCTCCACAGATAGTTTAATGGACTTGCTGGAATGTGCTTGGAAAACCGTGCTATCACTCACGGTATCAATGCTATTGATTAAAAAATGCACCATCATTTTCTTAGTATTGACAAGAATAAATTGCCAATTAATCTCTAGCATTTAGGTTCTTAGCATCTGGCATGTATACTTGTATATCTTCTCCCATAGGTAGACAGATTAGATAGATGATAGGTGATAGATAGATAATAGATTTTGCTTCTTCAGAAAACTCTTTCAAATATTTGTCGTTCATTACTATAATGTAAATTTCATGGATACCTAAATATTCATGTGTGATTTAAATGGTTTAAGCTTTTGTAATGTTTTTATGTTTTGAGTTCACGTACACAGTCTTTTGAATAACTTTACCTTTCATCATCTTGATAACTGAGTTGCTATCAACTCTATGTTTTTATACCTTAACATATCCTTTTTATTATTTGTCTGAGAGTCCTACACTACTGTTCTGAGAATTTTATTACAACTCCTTGACATCAATTCTGCAGGTTGAATGTACCTATTAAGTCAAAAAACTATGAGATTATTATTGATGTCCACATTCATTTTGAGAAAAATGTGGATATCCAGTTGGGAAAGCCTTAGAAAAACATCTCATTATATTTTTGGACAGAGTTCTGTTACATACATTATTTTTATATTGTAATTTTAGGAAATAAGTTAATTTCAACAAGTATTTAATGCCAAGTACATTTATTTGCTTGGAGATTCTTTATGAGATTTTATGCTTAACAATATTCATGTTCTTGTTTTCTCTTTGCCCCATTTTATTGATGCGAAGCAGGATATTTAGTATTTTATAGCCAGATTTCATTTTTGTGTTGTGGCAATATTATTGTCTAAAAATAATCTTTAAAGCAAGAAATTATTTAGGAATCGAAGTTTTGAGGATGAGGAAGCTCCGGAAGGGCAGCCATCGTAGTGTCTACTTGATACTGGATGGCCACAACATACCCATTTTCAGCTAAAAATTACCCAGTTTCAGTGAGGAAAAACTCAAAAGTGTCATTGTCCTTAAGACAGCATTGAATTGTGAACTCCATAGAATAAAGGAATGGCCTCTTGGCTGTCATCAGAAATATGAAAAACACTGTCAGTGGTAAGAACACAAAGTGTTTGAGAATATGTTTCTTCCATCTCCGTTATTTCAAAATAGATTCATGTCTAGTCATCTCCAGTCATTTACTCATTGAGCTTAAGATTTATGGGAGAAAGACTACATAGATGGATTTACAAATAGGTAAATGTAGGAAAGATTAAAAAGTAGAATTCCTTCAGGGTTGAAAGGCAGCATATTGCCACAAAATATTGCAATTATTGGCACAGAATTTTTACAAGGATCCCAAGTATGTAAGCTGATATTACTCACTCCAAGCTAAAGTGCAGTATTTACGACACTGAAACAAGATGTGATAGCACCAAGATAGAATTTTTAAAACAAAATATAAAAGAAAGAAAAAATGCAAAATATGTAACAATGCTTTAATTGGATATTTTATATAGTATATTATAAAATTAAGAATTTTCTATTTAGTACAGTATTTAACATTACAATATAATTTTTAATGTCCCCCTTTTTCTTCAGTAATTCAAATGTGATTATGTGAGAATCGAATACTTATAAGATATATTTTGAAAATTCCCTGTAAAAATAGTGTTGAGTATTTAAAATTAATTTTCAAAACTTGCAATAAGAATTATATACAATTAAAAATATGCCACAGTTTGTGTTTCTTTTTCTAAATATAAAATTTATGCATACTTCAAGAAAATCTTGTTGAAATTCTGTTTAGGTAACAATTCAGCAGACATGAGAGTTCAGTATTTTAAATAAACACTCCATTAATTTTAACCTCTTTTCTCATTAAAAACTGCAATAGATTTCCCCTCAATAATGTATTCACCATGACAGTAAATCTAATACTTATCAGAAAGATAACAGTGCTGTTATTTCTGAATTTATAAAAGGAAAAGTATAGTTTTCACATGCTTAAATTGTATCTGTGTTTTGCTATATAAAGGGGATAATTGAAAAAATTTATAACTATATATCTCTAAAATATTTTTAAATAATCCAGAGCCCATAATAAAGGTGGCAATTTATTCAGATGTAAAGAAAATTGTATATTTAAATTATTATATATTATAGGTTAAAAAATTAATATTCAATGTTAAAAATCAGATATACATTAATTTTATATTGAAGCAGTGCATCTAGGTAAGAGCAAGGTGAAAAGGCTTAACAAAATTCTGCTGAACAACTGAAAACTGTTACTTTAAGTCTGCATTATTTGATAAAATTAATTCAAGCAATAAATACATTGCACAAACAGTACTTTAAGAGATACAGAATTAAAAACAGTCAAGTTTAAAATAAAATAAGTGAATAATCACTAATTCCTAATCTCAACAATATATTGCCAAAGATCTGACTACTCAAGATTGTATGTACAGTTGATAAAAGATTAAAGCAAAGTTGAAAAAAATTCAGTCTATAAGACCAGATGTCAGTTTCAGTGACGTGTGGGTGCCTGGTACTTAGAAGTCCGCTGATAGAAGTATTCAAATCCACCAAATAATTGGGTCAATAAACAAAATCTATAGGCTATGTAGATGGGTGGCTGAGTGATATAAGAAAGGCATTTGAGTACATGGGGAGACGGTGTGATTCTAAATATGAAAGGAAATGAAAAATCAAATGAAACAGACTAAGCTTCTGCTCCCTTTCAAAAAGAAGCCTGGTGTGATAGAGTTTATTTTCCTTTTGGCCAAGGAAATTGTCCCTTTAAGCTATGGGGATGAATTGTCTCTTTTTAACTGCGTTTTCTCCCTGAGTACATAATCACTGTCTGTCACACTTTGATGTCATAATCATCCGCTGAAGCTCCACCGTTCAAGAGTAAATCTGCTTAACTCACAAAAAAAGAAGGAAAATTGCGCAGAGGCACTTGCTTCTTGTGCCTCAATAGCAGCCCGTTTGAATTGCAGAAGTGCAGTATTATGTCACTTTGGTATTACGGGTGCCATTTCAAAAGCCTGTTTTTAAAAATATATCTTAATCAGTTCAAATAGAAACAGCGACTATTTGCCACTAAATGAGACTCGTGTGTGTGCGTGTGTGTGCATACGTGCATGCGTGAGCAGCATGGAAAGCACGTTAAACAGGGAAGCAGTCTTAGTGTATCTTCAACCTGGTGATGTCCGGAAGCCCAGAGCTTAAACTGCACTCCCACACCGTCTCTGAGGGAACGTTTTGTAGTAAGTGTTCACTGCTGAAGGGTACTCTACAAGTCGCTTTCTTCCATACTGGGTAATAGAATTTAGTTCATTTTAAGATGGCCAATTTTTACATTATTAATTTTCATGCCCAGCCAATGCAACTTTATCAGTAATTTTAAAACATGAAAAGTGATTTATCTTGATGGCTATTTACCTAGATTCTTAATCATTTTATTTTACAAATGATGCATAGCATATTTCTGATCAGAACAATTTCAGTATCAATGGAGACAAATTTTCCAATCATTCATTGTAATGTTTTACTATTCTGAAGCTTGATGTCATGTAAAATGCTTCACACTTTTGATTAAATAATGTTTTCACATGAGTGGCTCCTATTGTCTCTTTGGTAAGCATTTTATAGCTTAATTTAGGTTCTCTTTGATCTCATATTTCTCAATAAAAATAAATATTATTACAAAGATAGATAAAAACTTTTTAATAGTACTATGTCAATAATGCTTTGTTACATCATACAAGCATTATATATTGGAGAAAACCCACAAGAAATTGTATCAGTTCACTTTGTGCATAAAATACAGAAAACTTGTCCTATTTACAACACAGCATCTGAGCCTGTATTTAAGTGATTCCCTGCTATTGGTCTCACAGTATTTAAAATCAAAATAAAGGGTTCCCTAGGAAAGGGTTGTCCTTCCAAAACTTACTTTAAATCAATGTCCACAGAAAACATTGCAGAAAAAGCAATTTTTTATATTGTATGATTTCATGAAAGGAATAAACAAATCACTTCATTGAATGCTTAATGTTTTAATATGCAATGGGTAACATTAGATTAATTCCCAATCCTTTAATAAGGTGGTGAGGGCCTGGCTGTCATTTCCTCCCTTAATGGGCTTTAGTAGTGTGTATCCCTTCGTGACACGCTTTCTAGTGTCCTGCTTTGCATTTTGAGCTGCCATCTTCAGACAGCCCAGTCACATGATTTAAAATTGGTTAGAGCATTTGCTATGATAACTTAAAAGAAGGACTGTGCAGCATTGTTCTCATTAAGATGTGTTATTATGCAGCAAGTCTGTATCGACATCATATAATATATAATATTCACAAAACCTCCTTCTGTCCATCTTAATACAAACTCACCAAATACATTTTAACCTCGCTATTTATTTATTCATAAAATTTTGATATTAAGGATTCTAATTGCAGCTTCAAAATTATAGATTTAATTGATTTTTTCAGAATCAAGAAAGCTAGCATAAGAAAATGTGCTACTTATAAAATGAGAAGAAATTGCTTTCAGAAGTTGAACAATAGGGATAGTATCTGCCTTCTTATTTTTCTTACATGTGATACCAGGGCTTTAAAACTTTGCTGATGAGCACGTCTTTAAATCATATCTTTATGGAGACCCAGGTCCCATTGTAAGACTGTCCACTCTTTCTTCACACAAAAAGGGGATGCTATTCACTGGTAGGAGAAAGACTTGACATAACAAACAGTGTGAATCACAGTTCATTCAGGGGTTGTGCAGCTGTAGAGGCAGACCTTCCCTATAAATCAGGACCTGTGGGGCTTCCTTCCTTCCCTCCACCTCTACTCCTTTGGGGATTATACACTCTGAGTTGCAAAACAGCATGTATTGTATCTAAAGCTCATGGGTCTCTATTCTGTACCATGTTTCTCACTTCTCATCCCAAACTAATAATGGGACAAAGCCATTATAGATTTAATAAATGAGAACTTCATAAGTGAAGCACATTTGGAAATAAGGTTACCAACAGATTAATCTCTTCAACAAGCATTCTAAAAAAACTTAAGCATTTTGGCACCTGCAGTGTTCTTCATGTGATATACTGAATTTTAAATGGACAGAGACTTAGAATGAGAAATTTGGGGTCAAAAGACTATAACTCTATTGACTGCATTACTTATTAAATGGAAAATGGATAAAAATGATAGATGATGGTAGATATAGACAGATAGATAGAGATTTGAAAAGCAACAATAGAGAACCACAGATGCTTTACTATTTTGAACTATTACAGGCAAAGAACAATACGGCAGAGTTAGTTTGTAGGCAGAAGGACAGGGACAGTCTTAAATCCCATGTAAGCGTTTTGCCCTGATCTTGGTGAGAGAGGAGACGAGGATGCATGGACTCTGCTAAGCACAATGTGGAAGTGGCTTCGAGAACGGCTTGGGGGGTTGATAAAGAGTGCACAAGGAAGACAGAAGGAAAGCAAAAGCAGAAAATCGGGTCTATAATCATAAGGACATGAGTTAGAGATCTTGAAGTTAAAAAAAATGGAGCAGTATCAGCAAAATTGGAAATATTTGGTAAGATGTAAATAAATTTATAAAATAGAAGTTAGGCATTATAAGGAGGAGTGGATTTTGTCTTCGTTGTTTTTATCGCTGTTGCCTTATCAAGGATTTGGGAAATGGAAAATAAAATTCCTCTTTGACTATTGATTAGGCTTTCTGGTGTGGTTGTCTGGGAACAAAGTAGCAGTAGCTAAGATACAGACACAGGAGGAAGAGTTATGTGAGAGAACACACAGAAAATGCATGGAAACATGAACTGGTTGTTGCAACCAGTACTATAGAAACAGCAGTAAGAAAGGGTCCGCAATTCGCTTCCCTCATATCACCGTGGTGTTAAAAATGTGCCTCTTCTTAGCACTGAAACTTGCCTTCTGGCCGCGGGAGGTACCCTGCCCCCTCTCTTCTTACATTCAATTACTCACAGGAGACCTGGGTCGCAGGAGGCATTTCTGTTCTCCATATGCTAATTGATGAACTTGGCTATGTCTCTATTCTTCTATCTAGAGAAACCCAACTCATCTCTGGAGCCTCTGATAAAAGTCCGTCCTTTGAATTTATTCTTTTCTCCTAATGCCGTCTCTAAATTCGTAGCACGTGTTTCACACGGATGCTGCAGCCCAATCGCCTAGTGCTGGTAGAGGTTGCTTTGTGTCCTTATCTACCTGCCTGCTCAACAGGTCACGGGTTGTGAGCCCTCCGTAGTGGAGGTTGTAGTTTGCTCACCCGGGCATGCCTGATACACACTAAAATTCTGGGATAGGACCTCACTAATTGTTCATTGAACTGAATTAAGGATATGAAATAAGCTGCCCACTTGGCAAGAGCATTGGAAAATAATTTAATAATTTAATTGAAAATTCTATATATATCTTCCTTTTCTTAATCTGCAGCCCAGATACCACTGGAGGTCCTCTACTAATTGAGATACCATTTTTTGCCTTCATTTTCCTTCATTTCAATGCCCAGAGTTCATTTCAGATTTGCTTTAATTTATTGAAGGTGGGCAACAATCTCTCTGACATTCAATGCTGAATGCACACTTTTCTAAATTGACTTATTTCAGTTCTCAGGTCATGTCACCATCATCTACGTGTCCTCTATGTTTCAAACTATGTCATACTGATAAAACTGAGCTTTCATTCAGTGCTATAAAACAACCCTCCATTATTAAATATGCACATATTGGGATATATAAAATACATGTAGTGGGATTTTTGAAAACCACTTGAAATTAAGTCGGGGTGCTAAATTTGTAAAAAAAAAATCTTAAAACTAAAATGTGACAGTGTGCACAGTTTTCTAATCACCATCCAATCCACTCTGTGGTACATTTCAGTGCTCACTTCCCAAGTCATTCTCCATGGTATATGGCACATTATTGACTACTCTATAGACTTCTCTTCTTTAGCTTCTTTTCTGATTCTGCTACCTAGGCTATTCATTACAAGGGAAATCCATCTGTGACTCACTCTGTATTAACTTCCCTGTTGATTTTTGCTGCTCAAATGCATTCAGGAATTGTGTTGTAATAGCAATTATTTTTCTTTTCCATAGTGCTCCATGTCAAAGTTGTGTTTTCTTGAACATGATTCATGTATTTATTAGTTTTTCTATTGCTTCATCTGAAAAGTGTCTGTTCATTTCACATGCCCATTTTTGGATTGGGTCTTTAAATTTGAAGGGTTAGATTTTTTTATTTAGTTCTTTATTCTAGATAATAGTCCTTTTGCTGAGGAACAGCTGGTAAATTTTTTTTCAACTGTTGGTGGTTTCTTCACTCTGTTTTTGGTTTCTCTAACATCACCAGACATTCAAGAAATGAAAATTAAAACAACACTGAGATTTCGTTTCACTCCATAAGGAAGGACTATTATCAAGTAATCAACCAATAAGAAATGTTGGTGGGCCATGGGGGAAGGGAATGCTTCTCCACTATGGGTGGGAATGTAGACCGGTGCAGCTGCTTCAGTATCAAGATTCCTCAGAACACTAAAACTAGACATTCCACTGGACCTAGACATTCCACTTCTGGGTATTGTCCCAAAAGACCTAAAATTATCATACCACAATGTGTATGCACACCCATATGTGTAGTGGCACGATTTGTAATACCTAAGTCTTAGACACAGTCCAAATACCCATCAATTGATGAATGGCTGAACAAGATGTGGTTTTGTTAGACAATGAAGTACCATGCAGCCATAAAGAAGGATAAATGAGACATTCTTGGGTAAATAGATGTACCCTGAGACGATACTCTTAATGAAACGCATTAGATACACATGTGTAAATACCTAGTGTTTCTCTGGTGTGAGAAACTGAAAGTGTAAATAAGGGCCCAAATGTATAACAGATATTGTGAAATAGGAAGAAAATGTTCAAATGGGAAAGGGAACTAGAGAGGGGAGAGGAGGGAAAGGAAGGAAGAGAAAAGAAAAAAACAGGAGAGAAGAAACAAATGGAAACAAAGCTTTTGTAAATAAGGAGGTGAAGAGGTATTGAAGGGAGTATAGGAAATGGGAGAAAAAAATTAGCAATATATCACATTTAGGTCCAAATTGCCTGTGATGAATGTGAGCATTATGCATATCTAAAATGTACAAATAAACTTAACTGTTTTAAAAAGTTGTATTTTCTTGAGTGAACGTGAAGATAAAAATGAGTTTGATATCAAAAACAGCCTAGAAATATGTTGTCATATTACATAAAATGGTAGAGGCAGAGATGTCCTTCTGTGTGGTACTAATAGAGATGATAGATTATGTTCCTTCATTCGCTGGCAATTCTTCAAGTTCAGTATGTATTTAACCAAAATATCACATGGATCTGTTCATAAGTACTTCTACAAAGTACTTATGGTATACTTTTTATTTCTATTTTTATTTCTACTTTATTCTATTATTTGAATGTGGTAAGAAGAAAATGATTTAATATTTCATTAACTTGAAACATCTAATTTAGCTTTAAATCTTCTTCGTGCCATAATTTATTCTTTACAAATACTTTAAAAAAGTAAATGTCTTTGACCTGATATTACTTTTAAACTATCTTACATTTATTTTCATTATGGAACGAGGCAATACACTCTAGTTTTTAATCTCTTGTTTTCCTCACATTATCTTTCTTCTTCTTTTCTGAGTACCCTATCTTTTATTTAATAATTTTTACTGTTATAATCAAACCTATGAGATTGAATTTATTGATGTAAAATTAAATACTGTACAGTTGTTATTTCCATCTCATTTTGTCAAGAAAACTTTTCCTCTGAAGCACCATAAACCTACTGCAAAAGCACAAAGCATTATAATTCCTATTTGCTTCACGAATCTTGTTTTTCTTACCATCATGAGATCATCTTTCTGTCTCTTAGGCATGGGGTTCACAGCCACACTACTTCTGCCACATTCCGTGTGCTGTATTCCTAATCCTGGAGTTGCCTTTGCATTTATAAAACACCATCCAAATCAAATAGACTTTTCTTCTTCTTTTTCTTCGAAAAACATGATTTCTCTTGTTTCTGGGGGCAGATACTGTCCCTCGCGGGATGAATGTGAGGTGTTTGGAGAACAGATGCTAGAAGAGAAATAATCTTCAGGCCACAAAGTTTCTGGTAGAGGACACAGTATTTATTACTGGAATCTACCCGTAGGCTTGGCTTTCCCTCCTTCCCTTTTATCCTTGACCTGAATGGCAGTTGGGCAATGCTTCTCCTTCAGTGCACTGTGAGCTTTACTGTCCCAAAGTGCTCACAGGTGTTTTTGCTAGTTAGTAAAGATGCTCTTGTTAATTACTGAAACACTGATATTAATAATAAAACAAAAATATTGCATGGAGCAGTGGTTAGCAATCAGAGGGTATTCCATTTAAATGATGCAGCAATTTACAGCAATTGAAATCCTTTCCAACAACTTCAGCCACATAGCTTCTTAATAGGAATAACTTGGCATTTTTCAAATATAGCATCTATATGACTATCTGTTGAATAACTCCAAACTTAGATATACTGGAGAAGTTCACTATCTTTGAGAAAATAAAAAGAGGAAGGCAAGTGGCAAAAAGTGCTTAAGAAATTCTAAATTATTCTAAAGTTTCTACTTGTCTTCCTTTGTAGGCACGCAACAGGATTACACTTTCTTACTCTCTTTTAGTTAGTTACAGCCACAAGGTTAGCTTTGGCTAGAGAAGTTTAAGTGAATATGACACAAGACACAAGTCATTTTGAGAAAACAGGTTGCACAATCCATGAGCAATCTGCTGCATTACTTTAATTTTTTGTTTAAGGAAAGAATTTCACTATGCAGTTCAGGCTGAACTCACGTTGTTGCCCAGGCTGACCTTGATCTCATAGAGATCCTCCTGACTCAGCTTCCCAAGTGCCGGGTTTACAGGCCTCACCACACACCCAGCACCCATTACCTTCTTGCTTGGTGTTGTCATGAGTGACTCTGAGAAGCTCACTTCTCCCTCAGCCTGGACCTTGCGGGATTCCATCGAGCAGCCTGATAACCCATAATGGATGCAGGGTAAGAGAGACAATATTTGAGATTGCCAAGACTTGCTGACTGTCCATTACTAGGCCCCATCTTAGCACAGCCTGACACACACACTTGGTTACTAAGTCTTTGTCAGCGACACTGGATGGAAATTAGCCTACTTTTCATAGGGACTATTATAACACAATAAACTGCCTTCCTTTCACCTTAAAAAACTTTACTATTCTTGAAATCCTTTTTTAAAAAAGTAGTATAACTCCATCTTCCTCACTGGACAATTCATAACCAATTTCCTTTTGCAACAGTAAATTTCTTATAAAATTGCAAAAGTGAAGAAACAATTTTTGTTTGTTTTAGGACTCATGTAAGGTTCAATAAGAGTATCTGGGCAAAGAGTATGATAAATAGTCTCACATAAAACATCAAATCTAAAAAAGGAAATATTTCTTAATGCTTCGATAAATTATCACCCATGTTTTTATCAGTAACTACAGCGTGTAATGTAGAGCCTAAGTGAAAAATGTAGTTTTCTAAAATCACAATTTTTGCATAAATCTCTGTGTAGTGTTTTAAAATTACATTCTGTAAAAGGGTATAAAAAGAAAAATGAATATACAAAAGTATCTCTTAGATATCTAGATGTTGATCTTTAAAATTAAAACATAGATTGCTCAACAATAGATTTAGAACAATAGACTATGTCTCAAAAGGTACAGTATATAACACTAAATAATTTGAGCAATAACTATAAAATGTTTATTGTATGAAACATAGAAATTTTCCTGGGAAGTATAGGTTAAGCATTCATCTAAATAAAGTGCCAGTTTCGATATTTAGAGGAAAAGAAAAGCATAATGAACATATATTGTCTTTCCTGAAAGTAGTAGACATTTAGACTTTGTTAAGAGCAATACATATCTTCTCGTAGCCTAGGTGAGGGCTAATTCAGAAGATATTTTCAAAATTAAAGGAATAAAAATTAGTGAAAATGTTGAAGTTGGTAAACAAACACAAATATTTGAAATATTTATTTACAGTTTCATATTTCTTTCAGTATGATTTTTAAGTCCATGGGGTTATCATTTTAGTGGGCTCTTCTGTGTATATTAAAATAATTGTTTTAATTTTTTACTAAATTATTTAGATCATTCTGATAAACTCCTGTGTGGTTAGTGGGCCAATATGTGTATTCATAGCTTTATGGCTCTTTATAGCCATAATAAATTTGCAAAATTATGGTAATTTGTACCATATTATTCCCAACCAAATAATCTACACCATTTAACAGAAAGCAACTCTGTTACCAGCTGGAATCCAAGTTCACTTTAATATTGGGATCACTTTTAAATTCTTATTTACACAGGTAAAAACTACAATAACTGAACTTGAATCTTACTTAAAATTTTGAGATGTGGTAATTTTTGTTTTCAAAAAGACTTTCCAAACCAAAGGGGTATGTTTCAATAAGAAATTAATACCAAAAGCAAAAGAGGTTGTAGGAAATGTGCATTAAAATTTAAGCTATTAATTGTATTTCAAGTTTTCTTTCCATCTATTCTTACAGGTTTTTTTGTACAATGATCATTAAGTTACACAAAATTGTTCAAAGTTAAAATACTTCTTTGTATCTCAGCCCATCCAATAACACAGTCAACAGAATCATTCTTACAAGTTGAATGTACTTTAAGATTGTACGACATTTGATCGCTGAAGAAAGACACTGTATTCCAGTAAAATGAAAGTAAAATATTACTCTTCAGACTTTCTCACATGTCTGTATGTCTAAAGGGCTCAAACATAACCTGACATTTGGCAAAAGTGTCGTATTTGTCTGTCCATAGGACCATGCTGAAGTTCACCCCATACTTGGAAGGCGCAAGTGTCTGACTGGTAACATATTGAAATATAGCTGTCAAACAGACCAGAAAAATTCTATACTTCAGAAGAAAGGGGCACAAAACTCCCTCTCAGCCTAAACTTTCACTTGCTGGAGTTTAGATACCATCTCTGCAAACAAAGAATTACCACTTGCTAGCTGGGAGAACGTTGTTATAAACAAAATATTCAATCTTATTTCAATAGTTTTTACTGGTAATATGAAGAACGAATTAAATTGATCACAAAAGACTGCTCTGAATTACCTGTTTCACCTTGGAAATCCACACCAAATGAACCTTTTAAGCCTTTTGAAAATGACTTTTTTCCTCAGCCATGATTTATCTTTCCCCTCGAAAATCCGTTTTACAAAAGGGAGCATGATTAAAGGAAGCCAGGCAGCACAAACACTCGCTGAAGACCCTGCTTATCGGGAACTCTCTTGACAGTGTATGTTTTTGGGGCTGGGAATGCCGCAGGTTCAAGGGATAATTCTGCCTTTCAGGCACTTCAATTTATTTCATGCCTGAGCACCGTCATTGTACACAGACAAGATGAAACGCATCGTTGTGTAAAGAAATTGAAATGGAATCCTACTTGACCCAGCAGGATGGGGCATTATGTTTGACTCAGTAGTGATTCCTGGGATAATATCTAATTCCAGGAGGAAAATTTCTTGATACGGCCACCTGCCGTGCACGGCTTTGTCCAGGGATGACAAGTTGTTCTGGGTGACTAGGCTCAGGACATGCCCGGAAGAATGCGGCTCGGCCCCTGCTGGCATTCAGATCTCTTCATTTTCCCCACGCTCCTATTCAGCAGGAACAAGGGAGCAGAACAGGGCGTTGGGAGAAAACGCAGCTCTCCACACTCTGGCAGCCATGAGTCAAGGCCCGTTTGACCTGAGACTCTTATTTATTTAATTTTGTGGAGAGCCATCATTATTTCTCACAGGGCACTTTTTAATTTTTACACTTAAGGCCAGCCCCTTGCATGTCTTTCTCTGTTCAGTGTGTGTGAAGCATTTACTTTGAAAAGACTGCACACCAATAGATTAAATAAAATAGGAACACTTCGGGTCTCGCAAGAGAAAATCGTGCAGACAGCTTTATTACTTCTATCAGAGAACAAAGATTTTTCCCAGCATGCAGAGGATTATCAAGCCAGGAGCAAATAAACGGGATGTGTAATGTCAGAGCTTCAAATGCGATCAAGAAAAATCGTCTAATTGATTTTGCTGCAATTATGGCTTTTGGAATATAATTCCTGACTTTTTACTTCTGAACTCTCTTCTTAGAATTTTAAATAGATTTAGTTGGATACAAATGTAAGCAGTAACTCATTATCCTTCTATGTCGTTCCCACGTTCCAAAATCTAGATAATGTGGTTTTATACCCTCACTCAAAAAAATACATCAGTTATCATGATAATTGTTAGTAAATGACAACATTTTCCCTCCTCATCTACCTTCTCTCTCCTTTTATTTGTTTATTTTTTAAAGAATGCTGATAGCATGACATATCCATTATCAAAACTTTAGTATTCTTTACCTTGGTCACTTAAAGTGAATTAAATGAATCATGGGAAACTCTCTTAAATCTTGTTAGTGAGTTTTGTCTGTGCCTCTTATTTTCTTAAGTTCTCCTTAAATATCAGCTTGAAGGATTTACCTCACTGTGGAAGCTTATCTTCTTTTCTAGTTTGCTTTATTTCCATGAGTTCGAGAACAAAAGTAAGCAATAACTTTCCTCTCAGGAAAAGAAACAAGATTTCGGGTCTCAATGTTTAGAGTCATGAAAAGGAACACTTTTAAAAACTCACATATGAGAATATATGTAAAAAATATGTGCATGTGTATAGTCATAAAATATATGAATACTTAAGCACAGATACATATAACATATGATATGTGTATATGTAAAAGCAAACACAATGTATGATACACTATACTCATCTCTCAGTAATGCAATGTCTGCAAAATTTTAATTAGGTATTACCAGAAAGGATTATATGTTCTGAGATTTTTCTAATTGTGAATAACAAGTCTGTACAATATATTTAGACTATACTTACATTTTATATTTAATAATGTTAATACACAAAGATATTTGGCCAATATTTAGAAGAAGTTTTGTTCTATCTCATTACATATTGCTGAACTTGAGTCTATTATATAAAGGATATGTTTCTATAAATTTAATTAGAAAATCTGAAGTTATTGACCTTGTTAGCCTTCATGTTTTAATAATTCATTTGTGCTAAGAAATGTGTACCACAAATAAAATATAATGGTTAGCTAAAGTTTTTAGAATTGCCAACCAAAATAAAAAACTTGAACTATTTTAAGAAGCACAATTGCAAAGGTATAAATATTTCTTTCAATACAAAAGTTGCAAATGTATAGCTTTGGGATACAATATGGGATATTCATGGGATATCCCATAGAATATGGGATAGACTATATATTCCACAAAGATATGATATAAATGTGCAAAGAATTTCCTCTTTCCTCCTTGATTTTCCTCACTAATTAGTTCATTCTTTTTTTTTTTTCCTTTAGTACTGGGGATCTAACTCACAACTGCACACTTGCAAAGCAGCGCTTATGCCTCTGAGTTCAATCTGCAGCCCCTAATCATTTCATTCTAACTGCTATTATGCAAGGTTGTTGAAAATGACATTTTTAACTTTTACTTACCCGTGAGCCGTATACAAGGAGTTCACGATGACAAGGGCTTCTCATAAAGGTCAAGTTTGCTTTGGGTGATGAAATAAAGTGGTCTAAAAATATAGTTTTCCTCACAAAGAAAACTGAGGCAAATAGGGAGAGAGAAACTTTTCTACAGGTCTTGGCCTGCTATGGATTGTTGATACTAGAGTAAGTTGAAGAAGGCATTTCCAAGAGGGATGGAACGGAGGATAGCACTAAATATTAGGAAGCAAGAGGGATAAAATTCTTAAGTAAATCAAGAGCCAGGTCTGAGATTTCTAGTGTGAGCAGAGGTAGTAAGTGTTTAAAGGGAAACTGGCTCAACCCAAAGCGTTGGATCCTGGGTGGGCATTTAGAACACGTGGGTGACATAGGTCAGCGTGTGGCCTGACAGGGGTGCATACGTGTCCCTGTGAAGGAAAGAGGACACGGGATCGGAACATTGCAAGTAAATGCAATCTGAGCATGATCCAATTGTAACTAAGCAATATGGTGAACTTTTTGAGATTTCAAAATTTATTATCATAAAAGACTTGTTGCCAATATTCTCCTTCAAATTAATTCTCTTCACTTCCAACACACATCGCTTCTAACACAATTAGCCCATCATTTTTTCCCGCTTTCTAAAGTATTTCTGGAAATCTTCCTTTTGACTGTCTCTAGTTGCACTGTCTGCTGGCCTTGATGCCCTGAAGAGATTCAAAACATTTACTTTCATGATCACTTTGCAGGGAAGACATAGAAGTATCACAGTGTCAAATCCGAGGAGTAAGTTAGATGAGAAAAGAAATAAAAGAAATAAAAAAATATACCAAAACATAAGCTCAATGAATACTGAGATCTGTATTTCTATATGCCATCCTGTACTGAAAAGAACCAGAGTACCTTAGAAGAACAAATAATTTCCAGACTGAGAAGATAAAATAAAAGATGAGCTGAAAAAATCTGTCTATAAATGAAGAAATTCTCAGAGAATAGCCCTGCTTAAAGTGGCTTCCATTTAGCAACTACGCCATGATCTGAACATTAAAATAAAGAAACAAGTTCTGGACCACTGAGTAAAACAGACATAAAAATTAATGGGTAAATTGAATTTTTGATTACAGAAAGAACTAATTTAAAAGTAAAAGGATTAACTTACACATATCCAGAATGTGCAATGAACTAAAAGTAAAATAATTTTAAAGAGATTTGTACATAGAATGAACATAATCATTATTTTAAAAACCAAAGAAACTTTAAAGAAGAACAAAATGGCTCCTTATACAAAAGAGTCTTCATAAAGATTAATACCTAATTTCAAATATCAGGAAAAGTAAACTTTAAGACAAAAATTCTTGTTTGAATTGAAGAAGGATATTGCATCAGTAAATTTTAAACATGCACACGCACACATACACACACACACACACAAATCAATAATACTAGTAAATATGAACTAAAATATCAAAACAATATTAAAGGACTTGAACAAATTTGTATTCACACTAAAATTATCCGGTGTCTCTAGAACAGTATACTTAAGTGTAGCAGGATGCATATTCTCAAATCTACATAGAATTTTTTTAGAAAAAAACATGTGCTAGTGAATTAAAAATAAAAAACCTCACTATACTTAAGAGGATTAACATTATACACAGTAAATAAAAATAACACCAAAATGCAATTAAGTGATATATAACAGTAAGAGATGTGAACAATACATAAATATCTAGAAGCTAAACAATACCTTCCTTTACTAGTGCTTAATAGGAGAAATAACAATTGAAAATGGAAGAAAATGTGGAGATGCATAAAAATGCACAATACAATATTCAAAAACTTATGAAATGCAGATACAGCAGTGCTTAGGGATGAATGTGTAATTCTTAGGATGATATTATAGAGATCTCAAATTATCTAACCCACTAGAAACTAAAAAGAATAGTAGACACAAAGCCTGAAAACAGAAGAACAAATAAGTTGTGGAGTGAAAACAAATGATATGAACAATAAAAAAATAACAAAAGTAGGGCTTGACTGAAAAGCTCAACAAAATTAACAAACCACAAGACAGGCTTGCCAAGAGAATAAGACTCACAAATATAAATCAGGAAATAAAATCATGTACATTATTATTAACTCAAAGTAATAAACTATATTGTAAGGTAATCTATTAACAAATTCCAAGACATTACTGATCTCTAGGACAAATACTAGAAAGACAATCTACTAAAACTGCCTCAGAAGAAATCAAATCAGAATGTATCTAAAACACCCAAAATGATTGCGATAATAAAAACAAACTTCCCATAGTGAAAAATTAGACCCAAATGGTTTTACTTGTGAAATATCCCGAATGTGTAAGTTTAATTAACACCATTCCTTTGCTAACATTCATTAAAAAAAAACATTTTGACACTAATCTAAAGCCAGTATTACCCTAAAATTAAACCATACAAAAGCAGAATTAAAAAAAATAAATAATTGTCAGGTATAGTGGCATTTACCCATAATCCCAGCACTTAGGAGGCTGAGGCAGGAAGATTATTAAGTTTCAGGCTACCCTGGGCTATATAATGACTTCAAAACCAACCTGAACCATGTAGCAACACCCTGCCATGACTCTTTGCCAAAAGGAAGAGAAAGAGAAAGAAAAAGAAAAAAAATGAAAGAAAGAAAGAGAGCAAAGAGAGAGAAAGAAAGAAAGAAAGAAAGAAAGAAAGAAAGAAAGAGAAAGAAAGAGAAAGAGACAGGAAGGAAAGAAGGAAGGAAGGAAGGAAGGAAGGAAGGAAGGAAGGAAAAGGGAAAGAAAGAAAGAAAGAAAGAAAGAAAGAAAGAAAGAAAGAAAGAAAGAAAAGAAAGAAAGAATAACAGAACAGAACTGGCATTTCCAACATAGGTGAATGAAATCTGGAAGGAATATTTTAGTGTAGAATATAATCAAATGTATATACCAAGTGATGCTAAAACCACTAAGAATTTTTTATAATAAAGTATTATTTCTTGCCTTGTCTTGTTTTTTCCTTCCATGAACATCACCCAGCCAGGAGTCAGGCTGAGTAGGAATCATCTTGCATTTTGCATCATGAACAGTACATGGATACACAGACCAATTCCCAGCACCCACACCCAAAAGCTCTCCATGGATGCTGCAGGCTCTGTTTCCAAAACTAATTTAAGACAAACAAATAATGTTGAAAAACACCTATGTAGATCAAATTCAAAAGAAATAAATACTCATTTTCCTTTGGCACCCACAATTGCATCCAGGTGCAATCATGTCATGCCCCATCAATTTACCAGATGATCACTGGTTTTTAGTAAGGGAAGAAGTGGCCTTTGTTATTAAAAGACTCAAGTGACAATTATGGTACTGTTTGGTGGCTCTTCAGAGTTACAACCGCTGATAAAATCTGCACCTGCCACATTTGAACTTACAAATTAATGTAATTATTCAAATTATATGATGCATTAAATAAAGATATACTGTGGTATTGGAAATGTTTGTCATTAAAAAGAAAAGTAACCTTTATTAACATATATATTTCTAGTTTGAGCAACAAATGTTAAAATTGCTCTCAGATTATTAAAATTAAAAGGGTATGGCAAGAAAACAGTATTTCAAGAAAACCAGGAAGAATTGGGAATGATGGAAACAAGTTTGCAAGAGGTAGAATTTTTGTGTGTTGAAGAATAAAGCAATCTTTATTCCTAATCAGTGAAAAAATGAGGCTTGGAAACTTCTTGGTGTATCTAACTGAAAGACAGGCTATGTGTCAAGTGAACATCTTATTCTTGAAATACGAGTTCCTGAAGCCACCTTCCACTGAAATTTTTTTGCAGTAAATATTTTAGCCAGACACATGGAAGGGAAAGTTACAGAATCAACAAATTATTCATTCCACTTTAAATAAGTTTGTAAAAGAGAGAACTGAAGTGGAAATGGCTGTGGAAACATCCAAGCCCTGCCTCAGCTCTGGCCTGTGGTCTGCTCTAGCTTGATGTACAATTTGTCCTCTCAGGAAAAGTCTGGAAATCACCCCTGCTGTGATTTTCATGGACGCCATTATTCATGGCAAAATTCTCCTGAGAAATTATCTGTACTTGTTTTAGTTTATTACTAGGTGTTTATCATTCAAAATTATTATTTTATTTTTGCATTTTATTTAAACTACAGTAACTCTCTTAAGCTTAACTAGTAGCAGTTAATCCACTTGCAAATTAAGGTATTTGCTCTACTCAAGTACTTTTGATTTCCAGATTTTGAGAAGATCCCTACCTCAGAGACGGAATGTTTTCCTCATTCTTTCAAGACAAAGAAAAGGCCTATTATCACATGTTTAAGGTGGTGACAATTCATAAATTACATAAATATATGTAATTAGAGTGAAACCTGGTAGTAATTCAGCTGTACCTGTTGAAGTAAGCAGGAGACTTGGCTTTTAAAAAGTTCACGTTCCAGTTAATAGATAAACATCTCTGCATCAAAAGAAGATTTATTATTTTCTTTTCACTTTATGATGTACATAAAAATGCAAAGCCAAAGAGAAAGAAGTGAGTGTGTGTACTCCGCTACCCTAGCTGATCACCACATTGATCCCTTCACTCTAGAGGTGTTGTTTCTCCCTTATTACCGGCTGAAACGCCCACTACTGCGTGATCCTAGCTACCACTCTACTCAGCGAATTCAGGCAGTCACTGCTATTACAATGACTTCTTTCTGACAGGTCTCACTCCTGTTGCTGACTTCTAGGCACTGGTGGCAAATATTCTACCTTAGAAATACTGTCTCTGATTAAATGATTGATTGACTCTGTGTGTGTGTGTTTGTGTGCGCACATGTGTGTTAATGTGTACGTGTGTGTGTGGAACTCTTTGAGAAAGCCCTTCCGTGATATCTCAGAAATTGTGGCTTTCAGCAGAGCTCCAAGAATTGTCGAATGGAATTAGAATAATCATAAAGTATAACCTCCCTTACTTTTTACCAACCTCATCTTCAGGGTAAGTGGAAGTTCGTTTTCAATTTGTTCTAATTCTGGCTTTATATATTCCTGGAAATGTGAGATGCTATTAGTCCAGCCATTAGTCCTAAAAAGTCTGAATTTGGAGAGTTCTGAATATTTTAAAACCCTTTATTTCTTCCACACTTCCGTTCTTCTCCACTAGTCATTTCTGTAATGTAATCACGGAAATTAAACATACTAGTCCTATGACACAAGCACACTGATCTCAGACTAGACTCATGGGCAACTGAGTTTTACACGACCATAGACCTTGAAAATAAGCAAAATGTCAGTAGTATGGTCACTTTATGAATTATGACCTAGAGAATGACATTGATTTATACAGAATTCCCACCTTGCCTTTCTTTCGCTATTTATTTTTAACATTTTTTTTGTACTGGGAATAGAACTCAGGACCTTGCCAAGCAGATATGCTTATGATGCTGAACTATATCCTCAACCCCTCTTACCTTTCTCCTAATTCCAACAGGTAGATCCTTCTCAGCTAACTACCACAAGGGAAGGAAGGATAGATAGATCACTGCGGAAAGCAGAAGCTAAATAGTACTCTTAGATTTAGGTTTTCGAAAGTGGAAATTCTTTAAAGAAGGTGTTTTTCTCTATAATCATGGTATTTAGGCCTCCCAAGGTCCGTGTGTGGAAGCTTCGTCCCCAGTTCAGCAGCGTGAGCAGTGGTGGCAGATTTCGGAAGCAGTGGATATGGGAGGTCACTTGTTCCCACTGCTTATGGCTCTGGAAGGAACGGATGGGATCTGTGGAGCCCGTGACTTAGCTGTCACTAGAGGGTTGTAACACAAAAGCAAAGCCAGCTGCTTCCTAGGCTCTCTGTCCTGGGGGCATGTTTTTTCACTGGCTTCATCCATCCCCGTGTCTTGCCTCCCCATCACTAAAGCTCATTATTTGTCTTTCTAATCATCACAACTCTTGTTATTCACTTATATGTTCTTGGACCTAAATGCATCCAAGGCACCCCTGTGTTAGTGATGGTTAAAGGGAGAAGAGGAAGAGAAAATTATGTGCCAAAAATTTGAACCTTTGAGCAGCTTGCAACTTTGCTAAAAGACAGAAGTATTCCTGGTATTTCATAAGAAGACAAAAAAGAAGCTATGGGAGGGCAGTTAGCAATCAAATAAGAGAAAGACCTTGCTCCCTTATTTTTCTAGCAAAGAACAAGAAGACACCAAAAACTCAAAGTAGTCTTTGGTGCCTCAGAGCCAGGAGTTAAATGCTCAGGGAGGTAGCAACACCTTAGAGGAGAAATAGTTGTGATGTGTGTGTGTATCTGCTGAGCCCAAAAGGGTGAAATGCTGTCAAAATACAAATGCACATGCAAAACTGGCAGTCAGTGTCACTTGGTCTGATGACTTGTTTGTGTGTTTTTTGCCAGTAAGGGTAAGGGATGTCCCAGAAGGTGCCTGGATGGACAAATTCTGTGCAATATCAGATAATACCACATCCACACTCTTCAGCCTATCCACCAATATTTTAGTGTTGATTAAAATCTTGGAAAATTGATTTATCTTTGGAGGTTTAAAAAAAGAAAAAATAAAGTTTTATATCATGGGCACCTGAATTGGTAGACTGAGAGATGATACCTCTATCTCTATTGACAGAGCCAGGAATTTGAAAAACGAAATTCGTAAGAGAAAGTACCAGCCAGATACTCTGAGTGGCAGCCTTCCCCAGACAGATGTGGCACCAACAATTTATCATAACCTTAAAAAAATCCCTTCTAGATCAAGATGGCTCCCTCAGCCCTGGTGGGTGAGGTACCACTTTCTCTTAGCAGAGAGATACTAGAAATTTCATAAACACATACATTTGTTTTTCTTTTTGTGAGTTTAGTGTTCACTGAAAGTTATTTTGTTGTTCTGACAAAGCTTTATGAAGAATTCCTAAGGACCCCCTTAAAGGTTTCTATAATTTACACTTTAGTTTTTACCCAACTTTTCACATTGATCTTGGTTCCCAGAGTGGGAAAAACCCAATAAGCAGCCTCCTTACAGATGCCTCCCTAGTGGTATTTATTTCTCCCTGGAAGTGTCGCGTGACACAGTTGCACCTGATATCCTGGTGCTTTCTCATGAGTAGATCACGTTTTTTCACTTCTACTTTTAGGACTTAACATCAGGTGAATTCAGATATCACCAAATGGCTTGCATTACTATGCCCATTACTTCTTTCCTGGTCCTTTCCTCAGTAGTCAAGTGTACTTTTCAAAATGAAACAGATGATGAAGCAGAGGAGACAATGTTCAGAATCAAAGTCCACATAATGAGCATTTATCACCGCTGCCATTCAGCAGTTTACCTGGATGTCTTAGAACAGCAACCTCAGCAGTGTACTAACGAGAATCTGTGAGGTTACCGTATCAGTGGATTCTGCAACACTGTATGAACAAAAATAAAATATGTATATGCTTTTTACTTGCTTTTTCTTTTCTCTCCTGCCACCCTTTCTTCTCAGTGTTAATATTACTTCGGGAGCTGCGCTTCTATTTCATGACGACCATTGCTTCCAGGGGTCGAAGCCCTGCCCCTTACTCTATTCTCATTGTTTTGGTCCCACTGTTTTATTTCTGGTGACACTGCAAGACTTCAAAGTGGCCTTCACCCCATGTCATTTATCAACTTTGCCTACCCATTCAGTGTCACTTTGTTGTCCCACTGAGCAAGTGGCAGCAACCCAGAGGGCCTAAACCGAGGCGGACGTGGCAGAATCCAGGAGTGCATGATTAAACTGAGAAAGGGTCCTAGGCATACAACTTAGAATCAGCTTAGTGAGAGAAAATGACGTCAATGTTCATAAGAGGGTATAGAGGGCAGGAATACCAAACGTACATGCACATGTACACGTCTGAACTATTTAGTAAACAGTTAGCATAGAAACTTCGAATTTTAAAGGAATTCAGTGAGCGACAACTACTGCGAGGAAACTGAATGCCAGAGAAGTAAGTTTACCAAGTGTTGTTGTGTTAGCATCCGGGTGACATAATCATGTAACTGTCAGTCTCAGACAAACTCCCATTGTATGTGACAGTATATTTCTGGACTAAGACATCATTTTTGTCATTGTCATAGGGTTTAAGTATCAGATTCTGTCTTTTAAAATTGTCATTTTCTGTTTTTTTTAAATTAAGTAGTCATAATATGTGATATCAACAACTGTTTGATTTAGACTTGTATATTTTCATTGAAGGATTTCAAAAGTATTTCTTGTTTGGTGAAAGCAAAAAATCATTTTCTAAATGATCTGTAAAACAACTTTTTATTCTCTTACTATAGTTTCAAGAAAATATTAGGTTTATATTCTGATCATTTTTAAAATTTTTAGTTGTGTCTACTATTCTATTTATAAGAGCTCAGACTTCATATTTTAAAAATTTCATCTTGATAAGTAGATGCTCTTCTTTTATGGGTAAAGTATTTTCACTTAAATTCCTGAGGACAATAATAGATTACATTGTGTTTTTAGAGTTTTCTCTTCTCCCAAATTGTTTTCCCCCTATTATTTTGTTATTTTTCTTGTCATTGTTTATTTTTCTTTATGCTGCTCTTTATTGTACTATTAAAGTTTCTCAAATATCTAGCACTCATTGCATGATTCCTCATAATTGAGTGAAGTATCCAAAAACTTTAGAAATTCTCTGTATGGACACTTTCCATAAAATGTGGCCTCTAGTTTTGATTAGTGTGACTAAAGCATTTCACTGTGGACGATTAATGTTAATCATATTCTCTGCGAATAATTAGATTTAAAAAAATGTCCACTCACCTATCTTGAGTATGAGAACAGAACACTAATATTCTAGTGATGAGGTGATTAAGAGAGGAGAGTTGGAATCTTAAAGTTCACCACTTAAGCATTCATTTAACCGCCCTCTTTTTCTAAATGTCATCCTACCCTGGACTAGTGTCCTACAACCCTGATATTCTCTGTTAATCCTCCATCTTCCACATCACTGTGGAGGAAATGTGAAAGTCCAAAGACTTGTTACATAAACTTTCAACCAAGACCTCTGTTATCAGTCTCAAATTCAGTCCTGCTTCAGTGGTAACTTTGTCACCAATTGAGTGGCTGTGGGTGACATGTTTCTTTTCTTTATTTTTCACTCTGGAAATTTAACAGAGGGTCTTTGGGCTGAGCTTCCCCATCCTTGTTTCTGCAGAGTGTGTTATTAAGTCTGTGTTGCTCAGGCTAAGACTCTACATGCTGTTCTGCTTCCTCACACAGCCACAGAATTAGAATTACAGGCATGAGCCACCACGCTAGGCTGACATATTGCCTTTCTTGCTGATGGCTTTCTCTTCATATTGAGTCAGTTCATCATAAATTAATAGCATTTCAAATTTACCAAAGTGTGTATGAGCAATGAAGGACATGTTATGTATGAAAAATGAGATTTTCGAATCTACATGACGGTCTAGATTCTTAAAACTAGCACAGAGAATGAATTTCATAACAAATGAAAGAATCAAACATAAGAATCAAATGAAAGAGGTACAAAGATTTGAGGTAAGTGTGGCCCAGAGAAGAGGCGAAGCACCTTCCAGCAGGAATCATACTGCCATCTCAGATAACTAACGATCAGAAGCACGTCTATCAGCCTGACAATTACATGCTCAGTCTTAGTTCATCATAGAGGAAATACATGTTTCAATAGAAAAATATATTTCCCACTCAGACATCGAGGATATTATTAGGTTAAGTAGTGTTGCTCTGAAATTCATATTCTTAGACTTTTAGATTGTGATTTTGTTTGGGTCTCTGCAGACGTAATTACTTAAAATGAGATCATACTGGAATAAGGCACTTCCTTAATACAATATAAATGGTGGTTTTTTTAAGAAAAGAAGATATCCAAATATAGAAACTCAAGGAACAATTTCATGTAACGATAGAAGCAAAGATGATAGTGATGCATTTATAAATGAAGAAATGACAAGGATTGCCAACAACAGCAGAAGTTAAAGAAAAGGCATATAATAGATTATTCCTTATATTCTTCAGCTAGAGAAAGGCCTTTATTCTGAATCAAGTTTCAACTAATACCAGAACTCACTAGGTAGAAGCTTCAGAAAGTGTGCTGAGCAGAACATAACAAGTTGATGCAACTGAGAGCAGGACATTTAAAAGGCCAGGTAGAAAATGTGACCCAATAGTACAGTAATTTCAAATGTCCTGTAAAAAGTTCAAGTAGATAAAATATTTCCTGCAAAGATTTTCCTGCTAAAACTTTTGACATTTGAGTCAAATACATAAATGTACTTACTGATGCTTGAAGTGTAAATTCTACATTGAGAATTTTTTTAGTAGAAGATAACCAAAGAAATAGACATTTGCTTTTAGAGAACACTCCTGTGGTTAGGGTTAGGCCAGACACAGAACCTGCGGTCTTAACAGCTTGCACACGGGGAGATAGTGTCCTTTGACTGAATGGGGTTTCGGGGTAGCCCTTTCAAGCATCAGTCAATACAGTCTCTGTGTACTCCTCGCAGAAGAGGACAGTACCTCTCAGAGCACATTAGTACTTAAAGGAGGCACAAATTCAACATGCAAGAAAAGAGAAAGCTACTTGAGAAAGTACTTACAGCTAACTTGTGAAAGGTACTTGTGAATCAATTCAGGGAAACTAAAATATATTTTATGAAATAATTGCTGTACATTCTCAGTTAGAGAATATAAAAAGATAATAAAATTACTGATCTCTACATACTATAGTATATAGTAAGTAGCCCTATATCTCGTTTAATTTTGTCCTGCTATTGTTTTTATTCAATGAAATTAGTAATGCTCAAAGGAAGTTAAAAAAAAAACTTCGATTGTCTAATTTTGTAATTAAACCTGCATAATTTGGTGCTAGAGGTCCATTTTAATCAATACACAATAGTACTGGAAAATAAAAGATGAGGTAACAATAGGAAAAAAATTAAATGTGTGGCATAAAAGTTGTTTATGGGAATAAAAAAATAGTAGAATTGAAGTTGTTATTAATGACAGGAAACATCATAATATTAAATTACAACATTGCATAAAAAATTGAGGGAATTCTGCACAAGAAAAAGTTTAAAAAACATAAGAGAATAGAGAGGAATTAAACTGCACTTCAGTGGGACTGCAGGGAGCAGAGGCTGACAATAGAGGAAAATACACAGAAAAGTGATTGTTCCGAGAACAAGGACAGATCAAATGGAAGAAATAAGCAGAATCTCAGTTTCTGTATATCAAGAATTCAGGGTGCGATGGGTAGAATATTAACTACTTTACAACCATTTTGCTTTAATCTTCAAATTGACTCGTTAAATATTCTACTAAGAGTATCCATATTATATAGCAGTAAGGATCGAATTTAGACCCATGAACAAATTTTAAAGGATTGAATTACTCAGGCTTCTGGGGGGGGAGAGAATAGATAGATAGATAATAGATAGATAGATAGATAGATAGATAGATAGATAGATAGATACCCAACAGACAGAAGGATTATCATGGTAAAGATGTGACATAATTATGGAGGTTGAAAAGTCTCCACAACATGTTCCTTGAAAGCTGGAGAATCAGAAAAGATGGCAGTAAAAATCAGTCGAAATCCAAACCCCTGAGAACCAGGAGATCCTATGGTGTAATTCCTTGTCAAAGAAATCACAGGATGAGGTAAGGATTGGAAAGTTCTGGTGTAAAATTCAAAACCAGATGCCGAAAACTAAGAACTTTCATGTCTAAAAGCAATATAAAATGAAGGTCCTAGCTCCAGAAGAAATAACAACTTTGTTCTTCTGACTCCTTTTCATTTTTTTCTGGGCATTTAAGGAATTCAATGATATTTGTGTATTTGACAGAGAGCAGATCATTTATATTTAGTTTGATTCAGGTTTTAATTTCTTCTGTTAATACGTTTAAGGTCATACCCAGATGTAATGCTTTACCAACTGTCTAGATGTATTAATTGATTGAGGAATACACATATAAAGTCATAGCAATGATGGATGATAAATCCACAGATAGGCAGACTGGTTCCATGATGCTTAACTTGTATGCCCACTCTATCCAACAGAACTTTTCTGGAATAAATTCTCCAATACTACATTTCTGTGATGTCCAATACAGTATCTCTCAGTCAGATATCACTATTGAATATTCTGAATGTGTCTACTGTTACGTGAAAGAGAAATGGAACTCTTAGTTTTATTCATATTTTATTAACTTCAATTTAATTAGTAACATGACGTCAATGAGTTACAACTGTACAGGACAGTCAACTCCACTTTACACCTGCTGTGTATTTTGTGCATAGTTCATTTAAAATTACCATTATCAAGTGGTCTGAATGTTTCTCAAAAGATTAAAAGCAGAATTATTATATGATGCAGCAATTCCACTATGAGATATAGATCCAAAAGAAATAGTCATTATATCAAAAAGACATCTACAACCTCGTGTTCATTGTAGCAGTATTTACAATTGCCAAGAAATGAAAAAACAAGCAAAGTCTTCATTGATTGATGAACGGATAAAGATATAGTACATTTTCACAATGGAATATGTAAATAGTAAACATCTGACTAAATGGCCTAGTAACTCTGATTATGAATTACAAAATAAGAACACAAACTCCAGAACTTCATATATACCTAGAATTTTCAATTTAAATATATTGAATTACTTATACTTCTTCATCTGAGAACTGTGTATTTATTTCAGAGGTTAATTTTATGAATTGGGCCTTTAAATTTAGGGGCTGATATTTTTTTGAGTTCTTTATGTATTCCAGATAGTAGTCCTTTGTCTGAAGAAAAGCTAGCAAAATTTGTTTTATACATTGTGGTTTGTCTCTTCACACTGTTGGTGATTTCTCTAACATCACTGGTCATTTAAGAGATGCAAATTAAAACAATGCTGAGACTCCATCTCACTCCAGAAAGTATGGCTATTATCAAGGAATCAACCAACAACGAAAACTGACTGGATTGTGGAGAAAAAGGTACCCTTCTTCACTTCCACACTGGGAGAACAGACTGGTGTCACCACTGTGGAAATCAATGTGGAGATTCCGCACAAAACTGAGACTAGAGGGACATCCCACTTACCTAGCTATTCCCTTCTTGGTGTCTTCCCAGAAGAGTTAAAAGTATCGCACCACAGTGATATATACACATCGTGTTTATAGTGGCACAGTTTTAATAGCTAAATTTTGGAAACAGCCCAAATGCCATCAACCGATGTATTGATAAAGACGATGTGGGCTTTTTTAAAAATACAATTGAGTACTACTCAAGAATAAAAAAGGATACTCTTGAGACATATCTAGGTAAGTGAATGTACCCTCAATACATACTCTTAAGTGAAATATATTTCACATGCAAGTGTAAACCATATTGTTTCTCTGGTGTGAGAAGCTGAAAAGGTAAGTAAGAACCAAAATGTATAATAGATACTTTGAAATAGGAAGACAATGTTCAAATGGGAAGGGGAACTTGAAAAGGGCAGAGGGAAAGGATGGAAGGGAGAAGGAAAAGCTGAAAAGAAGGAATGTGAAAACAAAGCTTTTATAAATAGGGAGACAGAGGGATTGAAGGGAAAGCAGGAAAATGGGGAAAAATAATCAAAATGTATCATTTACAAGTATGAATTCTCTATGATGAACATGATCATTATGTATAGCTAAAATGTACCAATAAATTTAATTAAAAATAAATGTCTTGAGCTAGATTATCCCATACATTACTGAGTAAAAAGATAAATATTATAGTTCTATTTCCTCTAATTACCATAAAATGTTTGCATCAATAGAAGAAACTTTTAATTTCTCTTATATGAAATTCATATAATTTTGTTAATTCTTCAAAATTTATAGTGAATTTTATAAAAGACACACTAATAAACTTACCTTGGCCCAAATTAATAAACTATGTTAAAATAAAAAAAATTACATCACAAAAACTAGAAAGCACATTATATAGATTTATAAAGTTATACTTAAACAGGAAGATTATATCAGTAGAACTTGATAAGGCCATAAAAATAAAAGTATTTACATATATCTGTTTAAAAAATCAAAAGAACTATTTTTAAAATGGCTTTTAAAATTCTTTTAGGAATTTTTTTCAGATTTGAAAGGCTTATATTGACAAGTTCTACAATCAAAAATTTCTGTTGGTTGTCCTTGATTTTCTATGTGGACAAGTAATTTGCAAAACATGCTTTTAAGTTTCTTGCAAAGGAACCGAAAATGAATCTATGGAAGTAAGGCCACTGAAGAGTTTGGCTGAAGGAATTCAGTCTGGGCTCTCTGAAGGAAAGTTCAGAGAATGCAGGGTAGAATCACACATGAATAAATAATGAAAAGTCATTGTTCTCACTTCAAGAATAAGGAATTGCTATGTTGGAAGCAAGAAAGAAGCTGCCTAAATCCTTTTGTAATTGCTTTTAGAGGGATGAGTAAGAAGATACCAAATCTTTTGGTGTTGGGCAGTCTGGAAAAGAACTTTGACCTCATAACTTTGATTAGGTAGAGAAGGGATTATGGATTCAATCACACAGAATTGTAAGAGCATGGAAATGATTTATTTAACGACCATTATAATCAAACTGACTATCTGGGTAGCATTTTTAATTTTCTAAACAATGGTCTTAATCTCTATAAGGACATTGTTTGTCATCTTATTTAATCTAATAATTGCCATAAACTTGATACTTAATAAGCATTTGTTAAGTGGATAAACACTTAACAAAATGGGTTAATTAATGTCCAATTTAATATTCACTCATTCTGTCCAGTTTTGATACACAAAATTTTCTTCCCCGAGAGAAAGTAAGTAGAAATCTTGAAAACATAGGTATAGGGAGACAATTCATGAACAAAACCCAAATGGCAGGGGAAATGGTTCAAAGAATCAATAACTGGGATCTCATCTTATTAAAATTCTTTCGCACATCAAAAGAAATCACCAACAGAGTGAAAAGACAACCCACAGAGTGGGAAAAAATTTTATACAATTGTTCCTCAGACAAAGGATTTTTTTCTAGAGCATAAAAAGAAATGAAAAAACTCAGACTTCCCAATTCAAAGACCTAATCCAAAAATGGGCATTTGAGATGAATTCACACTTCCTGGATGAAAAAATACAAATGGCTAATAAATATATGAAAAGATACTCATTGGTCATTTGAGAGATGCAAATTAAAACAATGCTAAGGTTCCATCTCACTCCAGAAAAAATGACTATCATCAAGAAATCAACCAATAATAAATGGTGGCAGGGTATGGGGAAAAAGGAACACTTCACCATTGGTGCAAATGTAGACTGGTACAACCACTGTAGAAATCAGTGTAGAAATTTCTCAAAAACCTAAGATTGAATGTTTCATCCAATCCAGCTATTCCCCTTCTGAGTATTTACCCAGAAGTATTGAAAACATCATGTCACAGCAATATATGTGCATCCATGTTTACAGTTGCATAGTTTGTAACAGCCAAATCTTTCAAACAACCCAAATGCCCATCGATCAAGGAATGGATAAAAAAGATATGTATTTTTATACAATGGAATACTGCTAAGCCATAAACTGGAAACTTTTATAGGTAAATATATGCAACTTGAGATCATACTCATAAGTGAAAGAAATGAGACTGATATGTAACATTGTATTGTCTCACTGGTATGAGAAACTCAAAGAGTAAGATCTAAAATGTGCAATAGTTATTGTGAAATGGGAAGAAATTTTTTAGAAAGAGAAAAGAAATGGGACAGGGAAAAAGATGAAGAAAGAAAGGGAAAAGGGAGAAAAATGCAAGTTAGCTATACTATTACTGTCTTTTAGTTCATTGAAAGGGAAGGTTTGTTTTAACATTGAATGGAGAAATTTTTATGTCCAAGTTTTATACTTTGAGGAACTACTCTGAAGATGATAATATGTAATCTATTAATTATTGTTATTCTCTTATTATTTTGTTATGAAATTCTGTTTTACTTATTTTTCCATAAAAAAAAATTAAATAACACTTTCTTCCTCACAGTCTCTCAAGAATTTTAACCAGGATATAAAATTTAGACAAATTTGAACAAAAACCATTTTCTCTTTACAAATGTTGTAATTGACAAAAGTTTGAGTTTTAATTTTGGAAAATAAAGTCAAAATGTGTTGCATAAGTCAAGAGAAAAAAGATGAAAATGAGGAAGTTAAGAATAAAAGGAGAAAAACAAGTGGAATTTGCCAAATGACCTGTTCATAGCTTAGAAATGTGAAGGCATAAACTCTTTAAAGGGCAAAAAAATATCTTGGGATTCTGTGTCCCTCATTTCCCTTAGATGCACTTAGGTCTCTGAATGTCTCATACATATACCTGATAAGAGCGTAATATCCTGAACATACAAGGAACTGAAGCAATTCAAAATCATAAAAATCCACAAATTATCCAAACTTTGACTAATGGTATAAGTAGACATTTCTCAAAATAAAACATTCAGTTATGTAAAAAACTTTTATTAGTTTTGGTCATTAGAGAAATCCAAAATAAAATGCCACTTCACCACAGTGAGAATGACCATTATCAAGAAGGCAAAAAGCAAAAAGTATTGATCAGGATGTAGAAAAGGAAACTCTAATGTAACACTAGTGGGAGTACAAATTAGTACATTCACTGTGGTAAACAGTGTAGAGCTTACTATAAAGCTATAAAAAGAATTTTCATAAGCAACTTTACTAGGGAATATATATATATATTAAATGAAATATATATATGTAATGAAATATATAGATAAATAGTGAAGTATACATAATGAAATATATATGTAAAGTAAATGAAACCAGTACTTTATGAATCTCACATATATTTAATTATAAGATTTCTTATTCTCTTTTGTTTTACTTGAATAAGAAGTAATAGAAGTGGTATGTGTGGAACTCATTAGATAACATTTAGTTAAACCATTTACATATATCATACATCCATTCTGGTCTCTATGCCTGCTCCTTTTGATACTGCTTTTCACTGATTCTCAATTTCTATGAAAACAAATTTGAGGTGTCTTGAAATGTGTTTTCAGATTTGATGTCTTAGCTGCTTTTTACTCGTTACTGGGACAAAATCCCTGACACCCAAAATGAAGGAAGGAAAAGCTTATTTCTTACAGTTTTTGGAGGGTTCAGTCCATACTCAGTTGGCTCAAAGGCAGGGTGGCATGGTGGGGCTGCAGTTCACGGAGGCTGCAAACAGCAAAACTGAAACCAGCAAGAGAGAAAGACACCTCTTCTTCCTGCCATTACATCACATCCTGGCTCCACCCCTAGGAGGGTGTAGCACTGACAGCACCAATCCAAGTGCTAGACAATCAACCAATCACAAATGCACAATGCAAATACATGAGGCCTGGGGGCCATCAACATAAACCATGACATTTGGTGAGTAAAATACATTTCTCTTTTGGTTCTTACTGTTACTCAGTTTATATCTGGCAGCTAAGGTAGCTCAGTGTGTGTGTCTGTCTGTCTGTCTGTCTGCTGCGCCCACATGCACACGAGTGTACACACAAACAAATCTATGCTACTGTTATGGTTTAGGTTCAGGATGCCCCCCCAAGCCTCATGAAATCATGGACGTGGCCAAATCTCACGTTGGTGATTGCTTTGAGCCTACCACTTGGATCAGTGGTGTGAGTGCTTCACCTGTGCTGGGGTGGAGCCAGCATGCTCAGTGGGGAAGAAGGCATGTCTTCCTCTTTTTTTGCTCTTCCCATTTTCTGTTTGCAGCTGTCATGAACCACTGCCCCTCAGCCATGTCATTTTGCCTTGGAGCCAATTGAGTATGGACTAAAACCTCCTACCTAAAGAAATAAACCTTCTCTAACATTGAGTGTCAGATATTTTGTCTCAACAATAAGAGAGAAAAGTAACTAAAACAGCTAGTATATTCATTCTCTTTCTCCATGAACTGGTGTTTATAAAACTATTAAACATTTTTGAATAGTAGAGGGATGAAATAGATACATCTTCTAAGGCCTTTGGGTAAATCCCTCATATAAGAATATGATTGCTTGAAATGTAATGTCAATTTTAGGGGCCAAACCCCCCAAAATTGAACAGAGTTTAGTACTAAACATTCACTAAAATAAATTTTTTGTTAAGTTAAACTATAACAAAATCATTACAGCAAAAATCTAAATATAAGGAAAATTTAAATTATTGGCTACCATATTAAATTATTGGCTATATATAAAGCATATGGAGATTAATTCAGGAATGATTGATAATGGTTTGTGAGTTTTTGTAAAGTATCTATGTGTGTGTTTTTTCCTCAAATGTAGTAGAAAAAAAAAACTAATGAAATAAATTTCCAATTACTCTTGTTATAGATTACCACAAAATGATTGTCTTGAACCAACATGAATCCAATATTTTGTTAGTTGAAAAGTACAAATCCTTTCTGCTAAACCAGAGTGTGGGTATACTCAGCATTCCTTGCCGTGTGTACAGGGAAGAGTCTATGATGTGGCCTGACTTCTTCCAGTATCTATAAGTTGTCCTCCTTCTTTAGCTCCTGGTTCTAAATCATTCTGACCACTATTTCTTTCATCACATCTCCAACCAACCTCAGAAGTTGTATCAGTCAGTGCTCAATTGAGACATGGATTTAATGTAAGTATGTAAGGATTTACAGGGTAGGCTTACCATGCTGTCTCCAGACTCAGGTGTGGAGGAGTGTAAAAGGGCTGTCTCCATGCTAGAGCGTCTAAGGATCCAGTTGAAAGTCAAGGCCCTAGAGCTCACTAGTGTCCTTGTGTGTCCATATCCGGAGGCCAAAGCGCCTTTACTGGAAGGCTGAGGAGACTGAGCTGAAAGGCAGGAGACGACATCAAAGGTGACAGAGAAGACTGGAGCTCCTTAGAAGAAGCAGAAGGGAGACTTCCTTCCTCCTTTTTTCTTACATTCCATTGAGACTACAATCCTATTGCTTAGCACTGCTCGCATCCAGGCTGGGTCTTCTGTCTTTAGTAAATTCCTTCAGCCATACTCAGAACTATTCTAATCCAATTTAGTTTGGCATTTCTTACTCAAATTGACACTCAGTTAACTATCACAGAAGTCACAGAATTGTACTAGACAAACTTGAATACTCAGGGTAACACTGGAACTTCAGTATCCTTAACTTATGTCTGCAAAGTTCTTTTTGCTGTATTATATACATTCACACATTCTGTGATGTGTGGTGTAGGCAATTTGGGGGGTCACTTTGCTGGATACAACGGATGTCTTCATAACATTGCACCTTGACTGTGTGCATCAGAAGAGACAATTTGAAGACATAATGCATGTATTTTAAATAAGTAAAGTTATTTCTTGCTTCCTGTTTCTAGCCTAATCCTTTTTATACTGGAACTTGGAAGTATGGAGGTGACGTGTCTGCACTGTGTAGCCATCTCACTTTGACACACAAAGATTGTTTGTTTTACAGATCAGTCCCTAAAGTATGACATCTTTTGTCTTAAATGACACATCAAAATAAGTTTTAAAAATACATTTTTGTATGCTGAGGGAGAGGTAACACATGGCTACCAGAACTTTGGGACCTTAGATTGGCAGAAGGCTGCCTTACTTCACTTCCCTAACCATCACACGGTAAACTAACACCGTATCATCGGGTGGATGATGATTATTCTCGGTCATAAGGAATACTGAGTTGCTATTTCACCTGAAATTACTGAAGATGAGACAACAAACTAACTTCAGAAATCTAAGTCTTGAATAAAGTATATTTTTCCATACTATTTCCTATTGCTTTAAATTGAAATTATATCAGTTTAAATACACTTTAGAATCTCAAACACAATGGCAACTGTCAGAGATTCCCATTATGAAACCATATTTTACATTTCAAAAAAGGCACTAAATGTTCAAGCGTGGCATGTGTATGCATGCATGGATACAACTTCAACATAAAATGTGCCATGGACAGTTATCTCTAACTACACAAAACACTGTGATATCACTCTGATTCATCCAATGAGACACACATACACACACACACACACAAAAAAAAAAAAACTGAAATGAGCATTAGTTGCAGAACTGAGGAGTTAGAAGACTATTTTAACTAAGGAGAAATAACAGTGAGAGTAAGTTGCATAACTACTTTTATAGAACTCATGCTGAAATTATTTACAAAAGAAAAATTGCAAAGTATAATAAACAATATGAAACAAAATTTCTTCAGTGACACAGAACATCTGCAATTAGAAAAAAGCACTCTGAATATGGGTGGCACTAACTGGTAGGCTTATAGCTTAGGTGAATAAAAAGGGAAACAAAAGGCAGTCTCATTGTTTTCTGACTCTCGTCCCAAGGACTGTTTCCCCTCTGCCAAGCCCTCCTGCAATGCCACCCAGTCTTGGAGACAGGCTGAAACATATAAAAACTTGAAATAAGTCTTTTTTAAAAAAAATTCTGCATAGTAGGCATTATGTCTCAGCAACAAGGGAGCAAGAATTTTTTAAAAAGTTTTATACAAGGAAATGGAGTCAATCATAACAAAATGTTGTAGTACCACTCATAAAACTAAAACTTCCAACAAAATCCACAAATATTAATAGAACTTCCATAAAAATAAAGGTGCTAGCTGGGGATTTATCCCAGTGGCATGAGCACCTGCCTGGCAAGCATGAGGTCGTCAGTTTGATTCCCAGTACCAATAAATAAATAAATAAAATTAAAGAATAAAAAGACACTTAAAAACAGAGATCATATATATGATCATTAAGACAATTTAAAACCTACTTTGATAATATTATATTATTTGAAAAGGAAGTTAGTATTCATGGAAGAAGATATGTGCAAATTGGAAAGACAGAGTTGATAGATAAATTCAGATGGTAACATGCTTCAAATTGGTAATATAATAGAATGCATAAAAATTTACTAAAAAATACTAAATTTTCTTATTCAGTAAATGTATTTTCACACATATATTTTTATAAACAAATCTGTGATAAATTTCAAGATATTATTTAAATCTCACTAAGTGTGTGGACCGTGTGACATACTTTCTTGCATTTTCAAGATTTTTGCATAGCTGCAGTAGTATAGCAACAAGGACATTTAGAATCATACAAGCATTTTCGGTCAAATCATTTGCTTACTTGCAAACACTGATAGATAAAAGACAGAATACAGGTGATTACATTGCTAGATTGTACAATCACACAGTATCACTGATTTCTAACAAAAGGAATTTATTAGTGCCCACATACATTGGCTGAAAATCAGCTGTAGGTCATCTGATCTAGACTAGACATACCTAAAATGGTTCTTCCCTGTGTATATCCCCATTTCCTTCTTGTGCTCCAGAACTAGGCTTGGATTATTCCTTGTTTATTGATTGCAGAGATACAAGTAAGCAATCTCAACTAAATTTATCTCCCTTTATGTTTCAACATATTGCAGTACTAATAAAGAAAAAATAATTTGGGAGTAATATAGTATTTCTGTGCTTAGAAATTTGAGAAATTGTCCACACTTTTTCCAAAGCAGTATGCTGTTTGAAAATCCTACTCCTGAATCATATTAGTATTCACAATTTTCTATATCCATAATAATACTTGCTATTATCTGAAGTTTTGATTATGGCCATCAGGAAGAAATCAACATTAAGTCACCTCATCTTAGTATTTTCTTTGTACACTTTTGATTTTTAAATCAATGCCTTTTTATGTTATATACCTATTTAAATGTTCTATTTCATCTTGAATCAGTTTTGACCATCTGTGTCTTAAGAATTTGCTCATTTTTTTCTAAATTGCCTAATGTATTGGCAGGCAATTGCTAGTTGTAGTTCATTATAATTTCTGTTTAAATAAAATTAACTGTAACCTATACTGTTAATACCTGTAATCTAAGTTGTCTCACCCGCCTTTTTTGGTAAAGTTTCAGACTTTTGTTAATCTTCAAACGAAGCACCTTTATATTTTATATTTATTTTCTATTCTCTATATATTTTATTTCCAGTCTTATCTTTCTTATTGTTTTCCTTCTCTTTACTTTGGATTTAGTTTCTTTTGCTTCTAGTTTCTTAATGAAGAGCACTGGACTATGAATTTAAGATCACTCTTAATTTTAAGCAAATATATCAAAAAATTTTAAATTTCTCTCTACATACTGCTTTGGCTTTCTCATATGTTTTGATAAGTTTTTTTTTTTTTTTTATTCTCATTTTCCAAAAGTATTTTCTGTTTTCTTTTTGTGATAGTAATTCTGATAGATCTTCATCACTGGATTAAAACCTGCCTAAGATTAGTTAATTATGTTCCTGGGTGTATCTGGGTGGGGCATGGCGATGCGGTCTTGTATCATATATATGGTTTCTTGCCCATTTTTCTCTGATGTTGCACCTCTGTATAAATTCCTGGGCACCAAGACTCAGCAGAAATATTCCACCATTCTCTTCTGTAATACCATTACTGCCAGATGACTATGCATAGGTGACTAAATTCCCCCAAACCATGAGGCAAATTAAATCCTCCCTTGAATAAGATATAATTTCTCTTTTATATGACAAATAAGGCTGCTATAATAAAGCATGGCACTGGACCTTAAAATAGGTGGTTCTCTTATCACTAAAAATTGTCTTTGAATCAGATTGAACAACAGTAAAAGCAAATAGCATTTTCATAAGTATAGTACACATGCTATTTTGAAATATTTTTGACATCAAGTTCACTATTACAATATGCTAATTGTTCTTACTACTGTATGTTATAATTGACAAAGCTTCTATGGGTTAAGTATCTTTATGAAAAAATCCATTAATATTCAAATACCATAAACTTAGTTTCTGTGACTCAAAAGATTTCCTACTTTCATAATTTTTGTTTTTTGGTACCGGGGATCGAATTTATTTATTTACATCACACTTACCAAGCACGTGCTTGAGCTGCTGAGCTAAACCCGTGGCCCACTTTCATAATTTTGTATGTCATTATAAAAATCATAAAATGAAAATATTATCAACTCATAATGATACATCCTCTGTCATTACACAAAGTCCAAGAGTAGATACCATCAAATGAATTTTTTATATTATATATTTGCTACAATTCACAAAACTATGCAGATTATATGTATTTATGATTTCCAATGTCTTACTTGATAAATTAACAAAGCAAAATATTGAATATTTTTAGTTTCTCCAAGTAAATAATTTTGTTTCATCACTTGATCAGCAAACAGCTATATTTTAAAGTCAGATATTTTCCAGCAAGTGTCAGGTTACGATCTTATCTAGCAAGTCACAAGTAAGTTTTTCCTCTAATTTTTGATACTTTCTTAATTGAAGAAAATTCTCAAAGTAATTTATTACTTTAACAGAAAAATTAATATTTAAAAATTCAATTCAGGTGAGATCTTCTCTACCCAAGCTTTGAAGCGTACATGAAAATCAAGTAGTTATACACATTTTTTCTCATATCTTCCAAATTCCTTAGAATCAGAGAGAGGGAATGGTACCACTTTTTATTTCCATATTGGTTTTGTGGTTTAGGAAAATTGAATCCATATCTCTATACATTTATTTCACCCTCTGTAGACTGTGTTTGACCTCTGTTGGTGCTCTACTTAAGATACTTTCATTCTAGAGACCCTTTAATTTTGCACAGATATAACTATATTGGTCATGTACAGACTGAGGTATGGATTTTTGGGGGGGTCAATAATTTTTATTATTCTTTCCATTGATGATGATGTAATAAATATACAGCCAAAGAAATTAATATTTATTTCATTGTTCTGATTCACTTTGTAATTTTAAAACCTATAAGACAATAAACAGCCTAAACAATCCCTTGAAAGCGTTAAAAATATGTAAGTATTTATATTTTATATTAATCACTATTTTATGAAAATGCATTTTTACTCCTAAAATCACAGTGAATACCTCAGGTGTAAGTGGGATTAAATAGTCTGCCAAGGGTTCCTTGTTGCATTTCTGCAAGGGAAACAGTAGGCATAGTATTATGCAAAACACTGAAAAATATCAAAAGTAAATGTTTGCAAAATAGTAATACCTTCAGTATTTTGATAACTTGCTTGATTAATAAAATTTAAGAAGTTTTAGAAATCTGGAATAAAATAACTGATATACATGTTAAATTAGATATTTTATTACTTTTTTCTTTAATAAATTACATTTACTGTTATGATTCAAATCACAACTACACAGTGACTTTTTAGGTGATTTCCTCAGGTATGAATGTGAATATTCTCTTAGAATGAGAAGCCAGAATATACTACAAGTCAACTGAAATTTGGAACATCTTTATATTATAAATATTAGAAAAATCAACTACTTTGTGAACTATTTCACCAGCTGAATTTTTTTTTGTACAAAATGCCTGACATAAATCAATTTAAAGGGAGAAAGCTTTATTTTGTCTCAGTTTGAGAAGTTTAATGAACAGTTACTGGTTCTGGTGTTTTGTTTGTGGGGACAGTACTGTGGAAGAGATCACTCACTTCACGGACCAGCGTAGGGTCTGAATTCCCCCATCAATGGCACAGCTCTAATGCTCCAACTCCTTCCATGGAAAAACACCCCTTAAAAGTGCTGGATAACTCTGCAAGCGATGACTCAGCAGTTAGCACATGAAGCTGTGGGAGACATTTGACATCCCAGTCACAGCATTAACCTACATGTATTTCTTGACATTTTTGCTTCATTTTTGAGTGCCTTTAGGTAAAACATATATAATTCAATTTTTGTAGACAAAACAGAAAATCTATCCTTTAAGCACAGTTCACCAAAATGTTTCTAGTTTTGATAATTTAAAAAGCTGTCTTCAGTTTGTCATAGATATTATTTAATTGATTATTATCACAGATAATGCCAAATAACTTTTATAAGTGTTTTAATATTTAAGTGAAATTTTCAAACTTTTTTTGTTTTGTTTTCTCACATTTAGGCTAGGAGATTGCAAAACACCACAGCTGTATTTATAATACTGTTTATCCCAAATTCTTCCTCAGCATTCCCTAATTTATATGTGCTTTTGTGTCAGTCTGCGTTTTACTAGAGAAACAGATATAACACAAGATATATGAATGTATAAGAAATGACAGGATTGGCTTACAGTGGCCAGAGTCGGATGAGGAAGCGTTCGGAGGGGGTCTGCACACTGGAGGCCCAAGGATTCAACCCAGGCCTGGAGCTCCTCGCTGTGTCCTGTGCAAGTCCGCACAAGGGGGCCGATGGGTCTGCTTCACAGCAGGAAGAGTCGGGGCCAGAAGGCTGAAGGACCTAAGGCAGAAGCTGAGCAGTCTGCTAGGGAAGCCAGGAGACAGCGTCCAGGTCAAAGGCTAAAACTGGAGCTCCTGGCCCCTCATTTGTCCTTCCTCCTTCCCTTCCATACACCTAGGAAATGGGACACCTAGGGTGGGTCTTCTGCACCCTCAGGTGAAGAATTGCTAGAACGACATAGTTAAGCTTCTAACCATCTCAAGTTGATGCCATCAATCAACCACTACACCCTTTTACATTTCATCTTCTACATCACTTAACTTTTCTTTCTTCTTTCAACCCTCATTCTTTTCGGAATTTTGAATAATTTCTTTCAATTTATCTGCCAATCTGGTAAGTTTTTTTCAATTCTATTTTTTGATTTCCCTATTTTTAATCATTAATGTTTTAATTTATATATATTTTTTTAATTCTTGATTTCATTTTTGTATTGCCGGTCTTCTCTTTATTGTTTTCATCTGCATTATCATTAGTTATTTGATATTCCTTTCTTATTTTGATATCTGATTGTTTTATACTAATTCTGCAAGTTGTCGTCCTGGTTCTACTACATGGCCCTCTGTTTCTTTATCTGTTTTGGCTTTGATTGTGTATTAGTTATTTGTTTGTTACTGAAAGAAAAATCCCTGAGGTCCCTAACTTCAAAGAGAAGATTGTTTTGAACCATGGATACAGAGGGTTCAGACCCCAGTGGGAGAGCTCCAAGGCAAAAATAGAGAAGCAGAAATGCTCAGGCAGGAAAGCTATTCAGCTCCTAGCATGCAGACCACAGAGCAGGACCGGCCAGGGACAGCCGCGTGGTCTTCAGTGGCAGGCACGCAGACTCCTGCTGCTAACAACCATGGCCTGCTCCTAACAGTGCATCCAGTTATTAATCATCAGTGAATACAGTCACTAAAAAGTGCAGCCCTTCCATTCACCTTCTGAAAGCCCCACCCCTGAGCATGAACCTTTCGGAGCACATTTTGATCTAAGCTACAATATACAGTGAGCTCACGTATTTTGAAAATTTATGTGAATAATTTAATGCTTGTTGTGAGTGTACATAAATTTAGACATTTTGGTTTATTTCTACTTAGTCATCAGGATCACTATTAACTTAGGACACATTAACATTAATTCTCAGCCTGAGATTTATTTTATTTTATTGTGTTAAAAATTTTTAGCATGAAATATACCTTCTTAAAATTTTAAGAGTGCAGCACACTTTTACTACTAACTAGACAAGGTGCTGTGCAAACCTCCAGAGCAGGGGTGGTGAAACTTTTAGAGAACAAGTGACCAAACTGCAACCTAGAACCCACTTATTTATCACAAGGTGCCAAGACTGCAATCAGAGCTGACTCCTAAGCTTTCAGCTTTTTGTTCACTGTGGACACAGATGGCACACGTGCCGCAGGTTCACTGACACTGCAGAACACACTGACCTTGCTTTAATTCTCAGTAATTAATGACTGTCCTTCCCTCCTCTCAAACTCTATCACATATTTCATACTTTGAGTAAATGAATTGAACTACCTTAGATTCTTTCTATAAATGGAATCATGCATGGGGATTCTGTGAAAGGCTAACACATTACAAAATTACTTTATTTTCAAGCACACATAATATTTCTTTGTGGGTATACATTTCATTTTCTTCATCTGCCCATGAACATTTAGATTATTTCCATATTCATGGCTTTATGAATACTACAAGGAACATAGAAACAACTGCAAATACCACTTTAAGACACAGATTGGGATTATCAGGTCAAGTTTTAGTATCTTGTTGTTATATTTATTTGAAATATTTTGAAGTCTCCTATATTATTTGTTTTCCAAATAAGTCACATGATTTAATGTTGCTAGCAGTGAGAAAGGGCTTCCAAACCTCACAACCTTGCCTACCTTTTCTGTTGTATTCCTTTTAATACTAGACAGCATGGCAGGTGTTCGTCGTGGTTTTAAATTGTATTTACCTGATGATTAGTGATGTGATTAAGTTTTCATAAACTGCAATTATTATTTATACCTTTGAATAAATTTGTATTCATGTCATTACTGTTGTGGCTTGGCGTAACTGATGCCATCTTGAGCCCTGCATTTAACTGGTGTCCTGTATTTGACTCAGGAGAATGGAAAATTACCTGGAGTATAATCCCATGAGAGATGCAGCATGAGCCATACCCAGAAGGGAAAAATTAACCTGCTCAACCAAAAGCAGGATACAGTGTCAACCAAAAATTAATGTAAGATTCTAGCTAAATCGTTTCCAACAAGATGTCTTTTTGTGGTTTTCTGTTTTAAAAGCCCTGTAACCTTCCAGTTTGAGGCTACTCAGTAGGGCTCTAAAACAGGGGGATCTCTGTATGAGGGATCCTGAGCTCAGCTAATAAAATTTCAAATTTATCCATTCAGCTGCTTGGATTCCTATACTATCTATGAACCCACTTCAATTGCCAGATGTTTTAGTTGTGTTATTTAACTTTTTGTTTAATTTTGTTTTGTTTTGTTTTCTCCTTTTGTTGTGAAGAGTTCCTAGCATTTTTTAGACTGTTCTTACCAGATGTAGGATTTACAAATGTATTCTTCCATATTGTAAGTTGACTTCTTAATTCTGCTGAGTGTTTTCATTGCTGTGCAAAGGGTTTTAATTTAACATAGTTACAGGGCTTTTCTGTTTATGTTATCTGTGCTTTAATGTTATGTTCAAGTAATCATTGCCACCATTAATGTCTGGGAAATTTTCCCTATGATGTCTTTAAAGATTTTCATGTTTTTGGTATTATCTTTAATATATATTGAGCTAATTTTTTTGATCATGTATGACACAGGCTCAAATTATTCTGCTGTTTGTGGTTACCTGATTTTCCCAACATCCTTAGTTGAAAAGATCATCATTTCAGAATTAAATACTGTTAACACCCTGGTGAGAAATTAGCCTACTAAAGTTAGGCTACTTAAATCAAATGATCTACAGTAAAAGAAAACGTTGCTCATAAAACAGCTTGTTTTATTGTATTTCCTCTAATGGGGATTGCTCTTTACATTTAATTCTTGGGCTTGACAATGAACAACACTTTCCAGTGCTAGGCATATTCACTTCATTTCAATAAGAAATGTAAAAAACATGATAACTGAAAAGAGAGCTGATTTAGTGTTTCCAGGGACTGAGAATTCAACCACCAAAATAAATTATTCTTCTGGCGGCAAAAGGTAAAGTAAATTTTTTTTAAAAAAAATCTCCCTTTTTCAAACAACATGACTTTTTCCTTTCATAGTAAGTTTCAAAAGTTAACATTCTTCAATAGAAAAGTTGCAAAATTGAAAGGGCATAGGGAATAAAGTGGGGATAAAGTATTTTTCCCTCCAAGGCAGATTGTATATTGCTCCTATAAGTGGTTTAAATTTTATGTCTCTTTTTTTCAGGCAAATATAAAATTGCAAGGACCCTATGAAGCTACTGTCATCTCCCTTATGGGAAGTGCAGAGCAGACACCACTGGAACAATAGGGAAACACACTTTTGCACTTTTGCTGTCTTCCTTGACACATTTCCTTCAATCAAGTTCATCCCTGGAGAAGAAAGAAGGATGTTGTTTGTCAAGGAAAACAGCAGGCTGAAAGAAATGTCACTTTTAACTTAGAGATAGAGAAAGAGAAAATAATAGGCCTAGAAATGGAAAAAAAAAGTTTACTGTATATTCAAAATCAAACTGTGTAAATAACATCCTACTGTATTTCCAGGTGTGGAAATTGCATATTATTCCTGGACTATGAAAAGTAATTGGATTATTATAGCATGGTATTGTATATATCCACTCATGTTTTCTAGTCTCTCATTCATAATTCAATGGAATTTTTAAAAAGTCCATTCTATCATTGTAAAATCTTTGAAATCTTTTACATATTGTCATGTTACAATCAATTGTATTGTTGCGTTGCAATCAATTTTGAAATTTAGTAGTCGAGTAGAAAAATAGAACTGTCTTTTATTAGATAAGCTAATTATTTTGACAGCTATATTCTTTCTATGTTTATGGTTCAATAACTGGTTTCATTTGAAATATGTGATAATACTACATTTTTCACTATCCAGATTATCTTTTAGCACAGTCATTTATTTTCATGTTTGGAAAAACATACACAATGGGGGAATAAAATCTTTAAAGGCAACTGAATGATCTTTCAGGTTGCTTAATAACATCTGCTCTGCATATGCAGTATAGACTTTGGAAATTGTAACAGAAACATTTTTGTTCAACTTTGTGGAACACTTTATTAAAATGAATTGTTGTGTATTGTTCAATGTTAAGGAGATGAATTATATCTAAACAGTTTTCTAAATTATAATGAAACATAATTTTTAAAGATACTGGAACTTGTGGTTGTAAAAATTAAAGATTGTTTCTTTTATTTGACTTTTTGCATTCCCAAGCTATTGACTGATTGTTTTTACTCACTTCCATTTTGAAACGAAGACTTTATAGACACTGAGAAATACTCTGCTGTGGCTCATTTAAGGGGCTATAGAAGGGTTACATAATACCCCATGGCTTGATCAATTATTTTACATAGTTTGGAGGCTGTGATGTCCAGAATCAAGGCTCTAGAAGATTTGTATGTAGTGAGGGCTTGCTTGTTGGCTGCTTCATAGATGGCACCTTCTAATGCCATCACATTAAGGCATTTGAAATAAATAGTATCTGTGCATAAAGAATTCAAGATAGTGGTTAAAGTTTTGAGAGAGGTAATAGCAATCTTAATAGTAAGTAGAGGAATGATTTGGTGGAAAAAAATAAACAACTCCAGGCTATTTTTAGTCAGAATAACTTGTGTTTCTATTTGACTGAATTAGGTGATGAAGTGGCATTGTGTACAGCTACAAGTTTCTTTGCTGTTCTGATGTTCACACTAAAAGAAATACCACAGTAAATAGTAAGTCTGAGAACACAGAGTCTCACTACACCTATCTATTTTCATTTGGGTATCTAATCAATCAGCAGTTAGAATTTATGGATTTGACTCGCTGTTTTGCAATGTGAATATACTTGATTGCTACCGAAAATCATTCTGGAATAGTAAACATTACATACAAATTTCAAAACCCAATGTGAAAACATTACATTGTTATACAACATTTTAGTAATAAATGTATTGTCTTCTTGAACACATAATTTATATGTCCATGGAGTAATGAGAACATTACATAGCTGTCTTTAAAATATGCTTGCATAAAACATGTTTCAGTCTTCAGTACAAAGATAATAGTATGGCTAATTTATTCATTTCTGTATGAGCACAAGTCAAAGAAGACTTTTAAAAATAGTAACAATTAAAGTTTATTGTGTTATTATTGTTATTGTGCGTGTGTGTGTGTGTGTGTGTATTTTAACTCTTAAACCACAGAACACTCAAACACATAACATTGTGGCTTAAACTATGAATATCACTGGACAAAATTATCACACTGACTCCCCAACTAATCTTTCCAAATCCACCCTTTATCCATGTGAGATAGTTTCATCATAGTATCCAAGTACTATCAGGTCATGCCTGTATTCAAAATCCAGACATACTCAAAATCCAAAATTTCTTGTAATGGCCCAAATTAGTATTTTACCTCATGCTCATCTCTTTGAGTTATTGCTTTCTCTCTCGTGTCTCTCCAGTATGTTGCTCTTGCTTTCCACCATGAGGGATGGTGTTTCTGGATCTGTGTGTTTCCCCTAGAATATTCCCTTTGCCTGGAAAACTTGCCTTCCTATTTTCTCATGTCTAACTCCATTATATACCCAAATGTCTTCTCATTGAGGCTGTTTTACCATCCTTCTAAAAGTAACAGTGCCCATCTAATATTTACATCTTCTATAACCACGTACAACTTTCTTAGAGTGACTGCATTTGTGCAGTGGTTCAGAACATCTTTCATTGCTTGAAGCACACATTGCAGGGAGAATCAAACTAAGTGAGACTACACATCACAGCAATGAAAGCTGATAGACATTCTAAACTTTTTATTTCTTAAATATTGTTAATCACTGTATTTGTACTTGAAATGAGCAACAAACAAAATAATTGACAATCATTTAGTTGGATTAATTAATAAAACAGTATTGAAATACGTATGAAAAGACATTTTACCTCATTTCACATAAACCTGACTCACACTACTAAACTGTTTTTCATAACCTAATATGCCTCTATGTTCTTGGTAATAATTGTTGGAATTTCAGAAGATCATCTGAAATGGCAAGAATCTCTATGTAGTTCCCATTGCAAGTTTTCCTGAAATATCCAATGCCCCATTTTTCTTTAGGATGATTAAGTTGTACTAAAGTTCTCAGGAATATTCAGAGCATTTTTTGATCAAAAATGTATTTTTCTCAATACTGTTCCCATCAGCCTTTATTGAGTATACTCTGAATTGAGAATGATACTTAACTTTAAAAAATACATCAATGCAAAATGTACCACCAGCTAAGGAATTGAAATTCACTGCACCTATCTAGTTAGATGGCAATGACCATTCAAGAGTAATGATTTCTAAAAATGAGTTTGAAATGTTTTCCTATGAAAAACTCACTATTATACCTAGAAATATTTCACTGATAATGAAAATTAATTACATTAGTTTTTATCCTGAGATTTCCTTTTTAAGTTGGCCTGTACTATATCAACAAGCCTCATAGTCTAGGGGGCTTCCCTTCATATTCATTTGCCCTTAAATTTCATTGAAAGTTATGCAAGTGTATCTAATATAGGGATTTGGTAAGAATACTCAATGAGGAATCATCTGAAGCATGGAACTGTTGAAGACATAGCTTCACTGTATGTGCTTTAACATTTATAAATGCTCATCCCAAGCCCAGGTACCAAAGCAATGTCAGAAAAAATACAAACTAAAAATAGCATCCTAAGTTCTTTATTCTCAAAAATATGTTTATGAAACTTACCATAATTAAAAATTTTTTCATCATAAAAAATAGAATGTACACAAATATATATATACATATATATATATATATACATATATATATATATATATACATATATATATATATATATATATATATATATATATATACTGAATATTGGTGATCAGATACTGGCTGTATTTCATGGAACCAAGCATTAAGCACAGAATGATTTATTCTGGTTTATTTACAGAGCAATATATCGAGACATCATTTTCAGATATTTATCAGAAAGTAACAGTGTCATAAAATATGGACATTTGTAGATTCTACTTTCGTGAGCATACTGAAACATACATGAAATATTTTCCATGACAATGATAAACTAAAAAGCAGTACAAAATGGTAAGGGCCAAGGAAATTGAAGTATCATCAATTTACAGTTATCTTATTGTACTGTTAAAGTATCACAAACCATTCTCAGTTATTTTTTGTAATGGAAAAATTTCCCATTCATTAACAGACTATGTTTGGAGCCAGATTGATTTTACTTCTGCAGCTATAAATATCAAACCTGGAAACGTTCACTGCACTGTGTTCCTGGACGAGTTTGCTTCAATCTGAAACTAAAGGCCTACATGACACTATAGCTCTCTGTCATTCTGCTGAGATTTTCAGAAAACACAATATATGCTGGCAACAGAATTATCTTAATGCAATGCAAATAGTTGAAATTATAATGTTTATCTTTTTATTGGCTAATAGATATTATTTAAATGGCAAATGTATATCTCATGGCTTTTAGAAGTTTATAAAATTTAAGGTTCTGTATCTTATAATTGATTTGCTCTTAACCTTCATTAAAACTGTTTTATGCATCTGTACATAATCTCCACGGTTCATCCCTCTTTGTCTGGTTTTAAACTTTCTGGTGTAATGAATTTGAGGGGATTTTTAAAATATAGACAGCTTCCTCTTAACATCTAAAGCTGTAGTTGTGTGCATTGTTGATAAGTACACTGAAAGTTTTGCTGAAGCTGGTGAAATAGTTATTTGGTTTCTGAGCCAGGAAAAAAAGATTCTTATGGAAACTTCATTAAGCCTTTTCTTACACATGGCATGTGTTTGATTACTTCTGCCACCTTCTTAATGTTGATTGTCACTTTATTTTCTTTCTCCTGGAAATCACTAGGTATCATTTAATGCAGAGTATATACCCATCTGTAGTGTAAATTATTCATGTTTTTAAGTTCGACTCACTCCCAAATCAAATCCAAATTCTTTTTCTGAACAGCAAAAAGTTAATTTTACATTTATGCATCTCTCCATGTGTTTTGTGCTTAGTTAGATAAAGTTTGAAAGCTACATTCACTTTCACACTTGTCTTTTTAATTAAAAAGAAAAGGCTGAAATACTCCTTTTCTTTTTTTCTTTTTCAGAAGTAAACTTAAGTTGCCATATCATGATGTTGGAACAAATGTTCTATTGAATTGCTTGAAGCAGCTAATATTAGTTTTCTTCATAATAAAAAATGGAACAATATTTAGTGAGTACAATTTTTATCAAATTTCACTTGATTTTATTGAAATTATGATCATGTTCTGGTGAGTTATTTTCCACTTATTTCTATAGACTTTGCCACAAAAGTTTATCTTGCCTTCTACCCTGACAGCAGATTCTCAGTGATCAGCTATTGTCATTTATAAAAGAACTAATTCTTAGTAGATAAATTATGTTTATGCCAATAGTAGAAGCTAAGAAATATTTCACCTGAATGAGTTTAAAAATCGGTATTGGCATTCCATGACATTAAAGAATTTCCCAAAGAATCTCAAATCTGACACACTTTCTGCAGGACTGAATTTGCCATCTTGCTAGATGATTAGTATTGGTTAATGACCTTAAGATACAAATATATATTTTAGTATACTTCTATTCTGCCCCAGTACACTATGCACTAAAATAACCTAGTATGAATCTACACAGATTTTTATATTTATTTAAAATATGCTGGTATACCATCTGAATTTACTATTTAAGAAAACTATTTTTTTCAATGAAGTGATCATTTATTATTGTTATTAAAGATACTTATTTACACAAAGACTGCTTAATAGAATTTAGTATCATTTACTTAGAGAAAGGACACTTAACTCATGCACAGACAGCCATTTAGTAATTACAGTATTTTCAGCGTGTTTCTTCTGGTTTTGATTACTTCTGCATCTTCTTAATGTTGTTCCTCAATTTAATTTATTGCAGTTTGGAAGCAATAGTTCCATTTAATGTGGAGGATACACTCATCTGTAGTTTGCATTTAACATGTTTATATTTTACTTCTTCCCACCCTCTGAGTATAATCCCTCTTCATTCATTTATCAAATATTTATTCACACATACAATATCCTGTTTTCTTGTCTTGGAATTTAGGGCTGGAGATTTAACCCGTGGCATAAGTGCCTGCCTTGCAAGTGTGAGGTCATGAGTTCTATCCCTGGTTAAAAAAAAAAAAGCAAGGAAAAGCTGTAACTTTGTAAAATTTCATTCCAACATGGAAACATGTAATATATAAAATAAGTAAATTTATATGTTTGTTACAAAGCGGTAAGTATTGTAAGTATTGTAAGAAAAGTGTACATGGATATAGAAAATGTAAATATTAGATAGGCACTGTTACTTTTAAAAGGATGGAAAAACAGCCTCAGTGAGAAGACATTTAGGTATATAATGGAGTTAGACATGAGAAAATAGGAAGGCAAGTTTTCCAGGCAAAGGGAATATTCTAGGGGAAACACACAGATCCAGAAACACCATCTCTCATGATGGAAAGCAAGAGCAACATACTGGAGAGATGCGAGAGAGAAAGTAATAACTCAAAGAGATGAGCATGAGGTAAAATACTAATTTGGGCCATTACAAGAAATTTTGGATTTTGAGTATGTCTGGAGTTTGAATACAAGCATGATCTGATATTTATCAAAACACGTACTTGTATACTGTGATGACATTATCTCATATGGATAAAGGGCAGAGTTGGAAAAATCAGTTGGGGAGTCAGTGTGATAATGTTGTCTAGTGATATTCCTAGTTCAAGCCTCAGTGTTGGCAAAGGAGTTAATTTTCTTAGGAACTATTTTATGTCACTGACAGTAAAAGAGGAGGAAGAGGAAACAGAGGTGAAATAGCAGAGGAAAGAGAAAAGCAAGGTTTAGAACAAAGTTAGTGATCCAGAGTTGTTGTTTACGCTAAGAATTTTTCCACCTTATATGGTTTTTCAAAAAATACAACATAATTTATGTAATTACTATGTTAGATTTAAATGTTATAAAGAATCTGGACTCATTTTTACCATCATTTTAAAATTCATGTAACTTCTTGCCCCTGAACAATAGGCATGATATTCTGCATCTGTGTTTCTGCATTGCCAGTAACTCTGACCAGCTACCAATAAGTAGTTTGCTTATGACAGGAAAATTAGATTTTATTAGAATTTAATTTTTCCTCCAGAAAATGCTTCTCATATCTATTAGATCAAATTTTAAAAATCCAATCCACATAAGTACAGTGGTTGATTTGTCAATGCAGCCAGATCAGATTCTGTTTTAACTTCATGGACAGCAACAATATTTTCTGTGAGAAAATAAAGTAAAATGGAGTTTACATGTTTTCTGGGAGTAGAATCTAAAATCTCATGATGCTATTAAGCAGCCAGAAATAAAAAAAAAATTAGGGATGTAAATTTATGCCCTGCTCAATGCTGCAGAAGTATAAACTGATCCTGTAAAATTTACTGTGCATGTAGAGAAATCCTTAGATTATGTCTCTGTTCAAAAGGGTGTCATAGTGTACATGAAAGAACAAGAAAAGGGCAAGAATGTCCTACTTGACGTTAGTGATTTAATTATATGTCCCCTATATCCAGTATTATTGTATGTATTCTCTTAACAGTCATTTTCCTCCTACTGATATTTACCAATGTCAGAGCACTCTTTTCTTCATATTCATAATTTTTAGTGTTCATATATATTTTGATAATAGTAATAATGAAAATCTCATATATGAATTAAGTATTTCATAGTGAAAATCAATATGCAAAACCTCACTTTTACCTATTTGTTTTTTTATATATTTATTTTTGGTACTGGTGATTATACTAAGCACCTCCACACTTAGCTACATTCTCAGATCTATACTTAGTTTTATTCTTTATTTGGAGTGGTGGTCTTGCTAAATTATCCAGATTAGACAGAATGCAGACACTAGAAGCAGGATGGAAAAATCAACCACACAAATGCCATATATCCCAAAGAAAAGAAAAAGAAAAAGGAAAAAAGCAAACAAAACAAATGCATATTGTTCTTCAAATAGATTTTTCATGTTCCAAATTATCCATTTTCATCTTTTTCACATAATAATACTCAGCTCTCATGGTTTTTTAACGTTTGAAATCTACTGCCTTCTATCATTTTTATTCATTTCAGTCTCCATGGTAGTTCTTGCCACTTTGATTCACTATCTGCACTATTTTGATTCATTATTTAAATAATTTTACTATTTCCTAAATGTTCAATTCTACTGCTACCATGTAGCAGTAGAATTGACTTTAGTGATTTAATTACATGTCCCCTATATCCACACCCCCCATGATCCATCTTCAAATACAACACAGACCTATACCATGCTTTGCGTAGCCTCTACGTATTAATCACTTTTTAAATGACCACCAAAATAAAGGTTAAATTCTTCTTGATAATAAATTCTAATATTCTAATTTCATATAATTTTTATTTATCTCTTTTAATACACTTCTAACAATCTTACATCTAGCATATTACAGTGCTCACCATTCCCTAAGCACAATTTCATTTTTCTTTTATATCTCTCATCTGAACACAGTTTAGAAGGCACTTGTTTAAGACTTTGACTAGAAGAGTTTTGTACTAATGAACAAAAGGAATTAGTATTAATTTTTGATTTTATGAAATAAGCTGAAAACCTGATGGTAGAAAAAACAACACATAAAATGATTTGTATCAAGACATGTATAAAAGATGTGTATGGTTTTTATTCCATGTCCCTCCAAAGCCTAAAGTGGTGCTTTGGAAAGGAGATATTGCAACTAAATGTGACATAGGAAGAGTGAATGTGTGAGCTAGAAGGTTCCATTTCTCTTCCTAGTTCTTCCCTTTGTCTCTGTTGCTTCCTGGAGATCATCACAGGTGCGGACTTCCTTCACCTTCCGCCACGCCATTGTCTTGGAGCTTGATTGTGGATTGAAACCTCTATAAACGGCAAACCAAAATAAACTTTTCTTACTTTAACCTGTGGGTGTCTAGAGATGCATTTTAGGAACAAAACAGTCAAGAAGATGAGCAGTTACTGTAAAACTAAGAAAAGTTATCTTCCTATCCACCAAACCAACTTTTATCTATGGAATTGTTCTCCCAGTGTCAAGATTCAGTACCACATAAATGAAGCAATATCCAGTTTATCAGTTCCCTCAACATGAGGTCTCTTCTGAATTGCATGACACACTGACTTCAACTTCTAGTCCTTGTCACATAATTTTGTGCATTGTAGTGGTTAGTGTGTGGGAAAACCTACCATATTGTAAACACTTTCAAGAGACGATCTTGATCACTAGAATATAAAACACACATAGTAGCAGCACATGACTTCATGTAGTGGCCACTTAGTAAAATTTTCATGAATGAATAAAAAAATCATGTGGCATATATTCATAATTTCATAGAACATGTGGTATGTATTTGTAATTTCACAGAACACAGTAATATGAGGTATAGCATTAATTTACTGTTTATTAAGGTAGGGATAGACTGGCTTATCTTATTTAACTTTGCATCTTTAGTGTGGTATGTCAGTAAATACTCAACAATAGCAACCTCCTGTACCTTAACTCCAAACACCCAATGATTTATTTTCAGTATTTTCAATTTTTTGATATAGATATTCATAAAACACCAAAGTTTAAATTAAGATGCAGTGGCACTGAACACAGAGTTGGAAAGTAATGAGGGTAACAGGATTTTAAGAGCCAGTGCAAGCCAAATCTTGCTAGGATAATGTCTAGCACACACAGCAAGACCTCAATGGTCATTTGGTGACAAAGTTAGTGAAAGCTTCTAATATATGGCCAATCTTGAAAGAAAATTATCTAGGACATAATAAAAATGTAAAAAATTTTCATAATCAAAATAAAAATGCAGAATTTTCAGAGAATAAACTATAAAATGTATGATCCACTTCATAGGCAGAATTTTATAGAACACTAAATTTGCTACAAAAATGAGTTTATTTTTAAATTTAATATTCCTGGCTTATTAATTATATTTGAGGTTAATGTAAAATGCCTTCTTTGTGAATGATCTAATTAATTACTTACATTTTCAAAGCTTGAAATAAATAATTTTTCCAAATATAAATATCAAATGATAACTCATTACTTATTCTAGGAAAATTCTGTGTTTTGATTTCTGATTTAAAAGGTCCCAGTAAATAACAGAGTATATTGACTTTGACCTTGTCTTTGGCAGAATTTAGTTCTCCCCAGTGAACAATAGCTGTTGGGAATTTTATCATACATTTTATGGCCAATTATATCCGTAAGCACAAGTCTTCATGAATGATAAGATAACACTGTTGTACCTTACTTTTTACCTTATAATAGATTGAACTAAAAAAAGAGCACAATAGTTGAGACTGTATTTGATTTCACATGAAAAAGTATAATCTGTCCAATTTAAACAGATTGTTTTTTCACGTAACCAAAAAGTCATACATTCAGGGCAGTTCCCTTATACAAAAAAGGATGGATTTCCTTTTGTTCTTCTCAGCTGCAAGCTAATACCTCACACTCGTCAGAGTCTAAGCTGTGGACAAAAAGATAGAGGTCAGTGGGCTTATGCCAAGTAAGCTTGCTTCTTTGTTTAAAGAACAATAAGAACTTTCATGATCCTTCCTGACATTCGATTTCTGATTATATCTCACAGGCTAGAGCTCTGCTTTGTGGCAGCCCTTATCAATGTAAAGTGCCAAGGAAACAGAATGTATTTCTGCCCTTAAATAAATTCAGATTAAATTAATAAGGAGGTAGGACCAAAAGGATATTGGGCAGAGAGAAACACCAATATTTGCCAGATAAGTCACACTTGTGTCATTGATATGGCATAAATAAGGAAACTTCAGTGTCATTATTCGAAATACTTTAATGATGAAGCAACTTAACTGAATCCTATAGTTTGTTTGGTTATTTACTGTACTGTGCCGAAGATATCTGACATGTGGACCGTACGGCTTTCTCTGAACTAAAATAATTCAACATATAGAACTATTCATGTAGTACTAGAATAGTTGTTATTGCGAAAGGTAAGAATTGCAAGGCTAGTTCTTGGGATTGTTTGATACTGTCAAGCATGATAAATGTCACCTTCTTTCCAGAGCACATAGTTGAAAGTTATAATCTTTAAACTGTGATGTGTTCATGTTCACAAAAGGCTACCTGTTTCATATCTTTATTTCATAATCTTTTATTATTTTTGTATTGGTAAACTATAGCTGGAAGGATAAAAAATAATGGTTTCTTTATTTGGTAGTCAAAATCTCTAGATCTGAGAGAGAAAGGAAGTAAGTATAAAGAGTGCTTTGACTCACTAAACTAGGTCTGAGAACAAAAAGTCAGAGACAAACCTGTTTATCTTGTTCATGTTAGTCTCTTTGAAACTTAGTTACGTAAGTAGTTGCTCTATATTGTTATATCATTGACCTGTTTTATTTCTACATACAGGTTTGAGTGATGGAACTCACAAGAGGACAGAAGAGAAGCAGGAACCCTTCCACATACTGTACGGAGGGCGGAGTAGCCGTGAAGAGGTGATCCCAGGAGCAGGGCTGCCATGTCACAGTTATTCTTGACACAGCCTTTGTGCTGTTGTCTACATTTATTAATGTTTATAAGTAAACCTCTTAATTCTTGGAGTTGAAATTCCTGTATTAAGTCGATCTCATAGAAATCAATTGTGGAACAGAAATCACTGGCATCCCGGAGGGTAACGGTGAAATAGGAGAGAGAGAAGATGGATAACTGATACCAAAATCAATTAGATGGGAGGAATCTGTTCTCATTCTTGGTAGCCTGATAGTGCAACCATGGCTAACAACAATTCTGTATTTCAAAGTAGCCAGAAGAGAGTCTTTGAATACTCCTGACACAAAGAAATACATTTTTGGGACAACTGAAATATTACCCTAATATGATCAATACATTTTATACACATGTATAGAAATGTTACAGTGCATGTCACAAAAAGGACATTGTGTGTTAATAGCAAATAATTCATTAAGCTATTGCAGACATATACATAGTTATATTTCATGATTTCTTTCAAAATAATCCATAGGGTCATAAGAGATATATCCAGACAAAATATGACAAAATATAAAATGAAAGAAAGATACTCAGTTTTGTTACTAAAGAAAATTTAGGGTCTGTGTTAAGTGGTCATTGTCTAAGATGGCTGAAAATTAAAATGTGCGTGTAATTTAGAAAGATGGAAAAAGTAAGATGAGATTTCAAGCTGAGCAAATGGCAAAGGAGGCACTGCAGAGCAGTGATAATCATGTTCCCTAAGCATTTTAAATATAACTCTCAAGCTTGGACCTAATGCTTTATTTTATAGTTATCTTATTTGCTTGGAGATAAGTTTTAACAAATGATTGTATTGCAAGTCCTATTAAGAGTGCCTTTACTTGAATAAAAAAAAGTCTTACATATTCTAGAGAAGGGCATCATGATGAGATGAGAGGATCATCATTTTCTACTAGTCGGAATTGCATTATTTCTTCTAGTAAATGCCCACTAAAATCTTCACTTCATTAGATGTAATCAATGTGGTTAGAAAATCCATCCAAGAACAACTGAATTAAAATAAAAAACAAGCCAAAAGGAAAACATCTGTGTAATTATTACTTCATGAGCACAAATAGCTTAAAGCATGAGAATAAAAAAAAAATTGACAGATTATCGAGAATGAAATTTTCTATTTTTCAAAGGACAGTGCATGGAAATACCATGAACTAAGGACACAAAAATAGGCGTAGAGCCTGTGCCTTGGCTTTGTGACTTTATTTACTTCTGCTGACTGGATGTAAGATGAAGGAAAGTGTACTTTGTGGAGTGGGAGCAAAAGAGACTTCGCCTGCCTTCTGACAGGTCATTGTGGGGCCCGCAGCAGTGTGGTAGAAATAGTTTTAGTGTCAGCCTTGATTTTGATAATCTTGATAGTTTTGAGATATCATTTATTAGTCTATCCCTCTATTTGTCATTGTCAGGTTTTTTCTATGATCTGTCTGAAGTTACTGGAATGTTAAAGGCAAGAGCATGACATGAAATTCTTTCTCATCATATCATATCTAGGACATCTATTATCAACATACTTATCCAGATGACCTAGACCAGCTAAGTGAAGTAGTGTTCCCAAGGTTTCCACACCATAAGATCACTTTTTCTCTCCCTTACTCCCCCTTTTTTGAAGGAAGTCACGAATACATGACCATGTAAAAGTAAGGTGGAATATTTAGGGTCTAAGAAGAAAACCTAATACAGTTGCTGATTTGTCAGAATGTATTTTAAAATAATTAAAGAATAAAAGTGATTATTTAAAACTATTCTGAGAATTGCAGTGACTTTCAAAATATCCTCTTTAACTTCAGGGAAAAATCCTTTATATAGCAATTTTTTTTGTGTTACACAAGTTTTAGATTGATGATGGTTTTACTATCTGGGTTATTCCATGAATGTATTAAAGATGATTGGGAGAATAATTAAACATTGAATGCATATTAAAACATAAATGTATTTAAAATTTAGCTTCTCTGAATATAGACTCACATTTCAACATATTTTTATAATTTATAAGAAATTATATATACACAAAACAGGGCATCATATATTAAAATGGTAAATTGAGAGTAACATACTTATAACATGGACTGATATGGTTGCACAGACAAAACATATGAAACACTGACCAATATTAAAACATTATGAGGAATCCTGACATATCTAGAAAGTCTGTGAGGGCCATAAAGTTTTAGAAAGCAGATTTAACAGTTAGGAACACTTCCTCTCCTTGTTCTAGAAGAGACTTTTTGTTGACTAGCAACATGAAAGGGTTTCCAATGGGTATTTATTTATGTATGCAATGGGTACTTTTGTGTTTTGAGCTCTTTTTATTGGTTAAGGATAAGACTGTCAATATGGTTTGTCTTTTTAATGAATTGTTTTTCTAAGAGTACTGACTTTACAGAATCTTTCTTCCAGAACCACACTTTGTTGGATGATTAGTTCATCTTAATACAGCCACCAATTTCTCCTTTTGTGTACTAAGCCTGCACTTGTCTCATAAACTCCTTTCCACCTACTCCATATCGCTCATTCATTTCCTTCCTTTTTAACTCTATGTCTGCTAATTAAGTGTCTGAGTGCAGCACCACTAACAACAAAGATAACAGTGAGCTCTAAAGCGAGGCAGTAAGTCACAGAGAAGACTGAAAGTTTCGCTGCATTTATGAACAGTTTCTTTCTACTAGTAATAATTCTGAGGAAAAATAACTTCCTCCAAAAAATAGGTTGCCCTTATCAAGGACCATTCCCACAATATATATTCGTAAAATTAAATTAAGTAGCATTTTGTTATCTACTAATATTTATTGAGCTCATTGTGAACTCAATTACTTTCTCTTTAAATTCTGACTTTTCTGTGAACACAGGAATATAGAACTGAATAATGTTCGTAATGTTCTTGTATGGGAAATTTAATGCTTAGTTCGCTTTCTTTTTTTCGTCCCTCATCACTGAGATTTTGTGTAGCCCTCAGGCAAATCTCTACTTTTCAGATGACCCAATTTAATTTTTTCAGATTTCATGACCTACCTGACCCACTACAAACAGACCTTGAGTTTTATGAGGCCAAGTGAATAATTAAGAGCTCAACTGCTTTCAATAAATCAGAATCAAATTGAATTTTTATATCTGCTATTATTCCATGTTAGCCTTTATTTTAATATTCATGACATCCATAGAATGACTGCAGCACTTGTATATTTAATGCTAGTTTATAACTATTATCCAATACAAAAGTGTTATAATTAAAATATTTGAACATTTAAAAAATGTGTTGGAGATTTACATATTGTAGACAATACATATAGAAATAGTCACCTAACACTTTAAAATATAAAGTTAAGAATTATCAGGTAAACAAATAATGTCCTAACACTCAAAAATCAGAAAGTGGTGCATGATATTCCCGTGTTAAATCTATTAATTTGCTTAATTAATTTTGTACTAATTAATTTTTAAAAATACTTGTATTAATCACTGGTATGAGTTTGAGAGCAGTATTTTTGTAGTAATATATTTCCTTTTTAGTTATGCATTAAAATTTGAGAAAATACAAATTACTGAGCAATTTTAAAAAAACATTTTTGTATGATTACTTGAAGTTAAAACAGAATGAATTTTTGTTTTGTCAAGCAATATCATGACTTGTCAATTATCAACAGATTGGTAATTTTAGAAGATTGCTAAAAAGGAAAGGATCCCAGATAAATATTCTAATCAATTCATATAGCAAATTGGTATTATAAGAACCCATTGTTTCTTAAAAATAAGGACAGGTATAGTAACAGATTTCAATAAATATAGCTCCTAAAGCCCAAACTGACACACATGTATGTTACAAATATGCAAACTGCATACAAAGATAATTGTGTTAGTGAGTAGAATTTGGAGTGCAAATTCACACAAGCAAATTCATACAAGCTGAAAGGAAAACAACTAAACTGAATTGCAACTTCAGGTCACAAAGAGTTTTCACTTAACATTCTCTTTTGAGAAATAAGAAAGGAGATCTAGACATAAGCAACCTGGACAGGGATGGACAACCTGTCTTAGAAAGACAAAGATTTTTCTCAGAAGAGCGAGCTTTGCACGAATCTTGATTGCATGCACTTTCACACCTAACAAAATGTCAGTATCAGTCAGAATTAGGGCAGATTAGCACGAAACATAAAATAAGCAGACTTTCAGTGTCAAATATCGTTACCGTCTATGCAAAGAAAGTCCAAGATATTTGGTTCTATAAGCCCAAGTCTCTCCCTGCCACTTAAAACAGCACAGTGTCACTGAATTCCAACAATTATTCATATACTGAAACACATTTTCTACATTTTATGATTATGTATTCACCAACTGTAATTGCACCAGGTAAACAGCTCCCTGTGGTAATAATATATTAGCAAGGCTTGCTTTTATCTAGATATTTACTTACACATATTCTTATTAATTTCGTTTTCCTAACAGGGTTTCAGTGCACCGGCTTAAGTACTTTATGTGCTAAACTCCAATGTTACATTTTTTAATTGTGAATCAATAGGCACAACTTCAAACTTAACAATTTATATAATTTGCCCTAAGGAAAAACATATTGTCCAGCAGACTCAAATATTCACTGTTTCAACAATTAAAGTCTGTGCTCCAAAATAGTATACTTTTGATTAGTTAACAAAATAATTGTGGGCATAAAAATATTAATTAACTTTTGTGAATTAATGATCAATCAGAGTTAGGAGACTGAAGAAAATAGGTGGACAGATTCCTGATCCTTCTCTAAGCTCATCCTCTGAGGATTCTGAAGAAGGTGACCAGCTAAACAGCCTGTCCCTTGTCACTATGCACTTGGGAGGATGTGCAGTGCTGGGAATATCTGTAACTTTAACTTATGCTACATGAAAAAACAGTTACACTACTCTGATTCTTGCCTTGTCTATGGTAAAACTGAAGCTCAGTGAATTTTAAGACTTCTTCTTCAAGCTTACACAATTATTAGGGCAAAAATTTGAATTAGGTCTTCCAGGTAAAGATGACACACTCAACAAAATTGCAAAGATAAAAGATGAGTAAGTAGAGTACTGCAAGAACTGATAAAACTAACCGCAACAACAACATAAATTGTCAGTTTCTCATGAAAGCTAAATATCCTGATTTTATGTGGAATTCCTTTATTCTGAAATATTATTACACAATTCAAAAATAAGATTTTCACACTCTCCATCAAATAAAGTAGTTACACATGACCCACTTTGTGCTATGGGACATCAATTTGTGAACTTCAGGCCAAAGTGAGCACTTGACCATCCACAGTTATGTAAAGTATATATTTTTTTCTAGAATCTTAGGAAAAATAATGACTATTCTGAATAATATTCACAGATTAAAAACCTACAGTACTAATATTTGAAGCTGCTTAGTATCAGTGTATGCATATGATTTGGAAGCCAGATGAACATTTTTGATTATCTATATTGTAAAAATATTTGGGATGATATGACCCATTTTTTAAACAAGAATTTTAGATGCATTTGAAACAAAACTTGAATTTTGTTACTTCACTAAAAGAACCTGGAACTGAATTTTTTTTCAGGAATTCTATGGAATAATTCCTGAGTAACTGTGATTCCATTTTGAGTAACTTTTAGCACAGGAATTGACAAAACTGAATCAAATTTTGGAATCATATAGTTCTGGTTTGAAAAATGTAAATAATTCTCATCTAGAGTATGTGCTCAATAGTCTCGGTGCAACTTTTTCTTTTTGTCACTAATTCCAGTGCTAAAGAACCTCTGTATTTGGTGAATATGGCTGTAATTATACCAGGTGAACAGCTCCCTGTGATGATAATACATTATAAAGATTTGGCTTTGTCTAGGTATTTACTTACACATATTTTCTTGCTCTCCTGATGCTTGTAGAAGGGTAAGCTCTCTGTTTACCTTTCTGAGGTTGCGTGATGCTCCACAAAACATTCTTAAAGATAGCCATACACCTTACAATAAAAAAGAAAAAAGAAAGCAATCGTATCAGAGTTCCTATAGAAACCATAATATAATCTTTAATTTCATCTACATAAGACAAGTTACAACTTTAAAATGGTTGTTCTAGATTTCATTTAATGGGAGAACATTCCATAAATGGTTTAGAAACAAAATGCTAAGGTTATGTAAAGAATATTGTTCCATGAGTTTGCCATACCAAGAATTCTCAGTGAATAACACAAATTATGTTCTCATGGTGTTGAAAATTATTTTTTCATGGTGTTGTTCAGACTAGATATGGATCACTTCTCCAATTATGAATGCAGATTTGTGTTAATGACATGGAAAACTTGTTTGAATTCAGTAAAAAATAAGCAGACAACAGACTTCTACAGCAGATTTTGATGCTACATTTAGAACTGAATTTTGACAAAGAAACCCTTAAGACAGGTCAGATCTTGTGTATAGTTCTCAGATGAGCAAATAATTACCTGTTGACTGTAGACTGGACAAGTTTCCTTCAAGTTTCCCACTTCTAAAGGGACACAGTGAGCCAGTGTGAGCCATAGAGGAAAAATCAGATGGACATTTCCTGATGAACTCCACAAGGGCTTCTGGTGATATCAAAACCTAACCCAATAATGCCCTCCTTATTACACGTCTAAAATCAAGACATAAGACCTACTGCATTGTCTTTGGTTGTTTACAAAACAGAGGTTTTGGGGTCAAAGAAAGAAATTAAAATTACAAAGCACATTGGTGCAGCAATGTGTAAAATTCATCTCATAAAACAAATTAAGATAACCATGAGTGTAGGAAGCCTTTCCATTAGTAATTACCTCATTAGAACTCCAATGGCGCTAGGACTTTCTTGTACAAGAACAATAATCAGTTAAACTGTGTCATATCCTCCCTGTTAAAATGTAGAGGAAGTTGTTAAATTAATAGCTATTTGTTCTTCACCTACTGTGTGCTTTAATTGCAACTGTGCTTCCAAAATAAGCCTCATTTGAGACATTCTACAAAGAGAGTGACTGTGCTGGGAGGTGTCAACAGCAGTCTCCCACCAGATTTTATCAGAATCACTGTTTACTGATGGCCAGCTGTGCTAATTTTGAAGATCTAGGGTAAAAGTGCAGGGACACAGTCACACAGTCTCTCAGAGAAGAGTGTTCTCTGACAACTACTGTCATTATGGTACCAAACCTGTTGTTGCTTGTTTTCTTACTGTAAATACCTATGCTGTTAACCCGCCTTCAAAATTAAAAACACCTACATTTAGCTGTTTTCTCATGTCTGGTTTTTCCTTTTTGTTCAAAGAAGCACATATTTCTTCATCCATAAAACCAATCTATTATGGTCCAAGTATAATCTCACCCTTTAGAGTTTGCTCCATTTTTTCCCTCATTTGTCTATATTAGCTGATCCTTTCTCCTCAGCATGTAAACTGTGTAGGTTTCTCCCCACATAAGTGAAAAAAGTTAACCCTACACCAACCCTCTATTTCTTAATTTTTTCTTCTTTCCAAACTGGTCAGGTTACTTTACCTTCTCTTCCACTCTGTCCTTAATCTTAATGATCTCAATATTACCTCTCATCCTGTTCAAAAAGTGTTCTTAACAAGATAGCTACAAAGTTAATTACATAATATAAATATCACTTATCATTTCACTTTTCTTGAATATACAAAATATTTAACATTGATTATGCTATTACTTTGAAAATGTCTACTCTTAAAGCAGGTTAAAATAGTCCTCTTCAAATTTACCATTTCTCAGATTTTATGACATACTCTCTCCTGGTTTAACTTTCCCATTTATTCCACAAAATACTTGTGGTTTCTTTTTCCCACTCATTCCCTATATAGTTTTGGCATTACTCAGAGTCTCTTCTTTTTGTGTATATTCTGTGTGAATGATAGCATGTGTATTCATGGATTTTACCTGTAGCTAGTTATAGAAAATGCTAATTCCGTATCCCAGCTAGAGCCTTTGTATGTTGTTGAAGGTTCAAGTGCTTCTGCAATTGAGTCAGAACTTGCTGAATATGAGATTATTTTTGGTTCTAGTTTATAAGATAGCTTTGTTAGTACTTACCTGACAGGTATGAGTCACTTAATTTTCTCTTTCCTTCCACATTACCAATGCACTCAGACAATAATTCCTACCCTATATTTACATATCATCCCTCTTGCATAGTTGTTCATCTGTTTTCTCAATATCATCACTTTTTTCAGAGACACATCATTTCTTAAAGGGAGATAGTTATCTCTACTGTTCTTAGAGATAACTTATCTTCTTTTTTTTTCTTTGTTTGATATTGCCTTTTTCATACCAAAATTTCTTTCATAGTAACCATTCTCAGATACCAGTACTACCATATTGCTTTTCCTTATGAATTATCATTTTTTCTCTAAATGACCATCAGTGGAAAACTACATTTCATAATTTGTCACCTGTCTTAGTTATTTTCACATCACTGAGACACAATACATAACACCCACAGAATTAAAAATGGAGAGTTAAAAATGGAGAGTTGAATTTGGCTCAGAGTTTGTAGAGGTTTCAGTTCATAGCTGGCTGGCTCCAAGCCCCAGTGGTGTGGCCGAGGCCCTAGAGGGGGTGAGTTGCTCATGACGCTACAGACAGGAGCAGAGAAGGAGCTCAAGGGTGGAAGGTGGGAGATAGACTTTTCCAGGCCGCACACCCAGTGATCTACCTCCTCACCTCCCAAAGCTGCATTTAGCTATAAACTCATAGACTAACCAGCTGATGAGTATCATATAACCGTGATCCCATTACCTCTAAAAAACCCCACCTATGAGCTCAACATCTCATATAGGGGGACATCTACATATAACTCACAACAGCCCTTTCAGTCATCAATAAATGGCCAATCACGCATATCCTTGACACATACTTACATTCATAAGACCTATTCCTCAGTTGTGTCAAGTTGCTGCAAAGCTCCATTTATCCTCTGTCTCTGGTGCTTGTATTACCTCTCTGACCATCTCCTATTCCAACAGCCGCTGTATGTGCTCCATCTGTGTGCTTCGTGACCAGCACCTCGCTCTCATCAAACGCTATGCTGCATCCTGTCCTAGGTCTTCCTTCCCACAACTCAAAAGTTCTCTGGATGTCATTGCTGATATATCAGACCGTGGGTTGTTAACCCCAATGGACAATCCTCACTAGTAGTGAATAGAAACTATAAACATATATTTTACCTTATTTGCTTTTAGATGGATATTTAGGGTTGAGGATTTAGCTCAGCAACATAAGTGCCTGCCTGGCAAGCACAAGGTTGTGAGTTCAATCCCCAGTACAAAAAAAAAAAAAAAAAAATAGATGGACATTTACTAGAGAATCTTTTCATGTCTCTGAGGTGCTGGTGGAGATGAAATTGCCTATAGAGGACGCTCAAATGAAACCTTTTACTGGCTTTACTCTTTTTCCTCTGTCACTACGGCTTTTCTCTCATTCCTTCTCAGTAGGTCCATCCAAGCAGCAAAGTACTTCCTTCAAGGTGTTATTCCAGGTTTTGCTTTGGGGTAATCCAAACAAAGCTTTACTAAACACACGGCCTTTGCAACGTCATTAACATGCTGTGACATGCTCTGCCCACGTGAAAAAGGCCTCTGTCCTCCAAATTAGGGTTTGTGGGCAGCTTTCAACCCTGTGGTTAATGTTATTTTCAAACACTTTAAAACTCACCAGTTTTCATTATTTTTGAGATGGAATACTATCATCATTTCTTCTATGAGAGACTGTTACGTCTTTCAGAGCTCAAATCTGTTTTAGCTACTTGTAGAACTCAGTGGCTAGTGTAATACCTAGGGTAGTAATGCAATTCAGTAATTCATACTGAGTAGTCATATTCTGATATTTAATTGAAACAGATGAAACATTTTTCAGATATCAATCTCAGACATAATCAAAAATTTTTTAAAATTGATTTTGTAACAATGATAACACAGACTTACATTTTCACATATGCACATACTTCCCAGGCTAACATGTGTAATACAGAGAGGAAAATAATTTATAAAGATCCCTGCAAGTTAGAAATGAGAGGAGGGAATGCTAACTTAAGACACAGAAAGCAGAATACAGCGGCAAAATTGAAGGCCTCAGCGATGAAGGAGCCAAGGATATCTAATTGTCCTTTATATAGAACTGGGAAGTATACGTAGATGCCACAGAATCCAGAATTTCCATAAGGTACTCCTACATAGATTGAGAAGCCATAAGCAAAAGAAAATAAACCATATAAAAAGCACAGAATGAATTATACATTCACAGGAATGAAGACAAAGTTTTGTTGATATTATTGAACAAGGCAAAATAGCCCAACTATAAGGGATTAACACAGAGAAGGAAACAAAGTTAAGAGAAACCAAAACCTGAATAAAACAGTTTTAAAAATTGATAGTTATCACAGCCATTTAGGAAAAAAAAAGTACATGGGGTCTAGTTGAATTATTTTGATTATTTTCTTCAAAGGCTCAGGGTATTTGAGGTTGTCATCTAGCTTTACTAGTAATATCTCTTGTATGCTTTCAAAGGGCTACTCCCAGTGGAGTTGGGTAGACCAGAGCAAACCAAATTTTGTTAGTGTTTAAATAATGGGTAGTTAAGGAATTTGACTTTTAGCATAATTTAGTGTTTCCAAGTGAAATGCACAAATGTTATTGAGAAAAAGATTTTTTTTTAAATTGGCCTGCACAGAAACACATGAAAGTAAAAAATAGGTAGAATAGTGAATGGAGATCACTATGAAATCAAAGAATACTATGGAATATATTTTATGTTAATAACTAAATGAACATGAGTATTGATATAGCCAAATTCTATTCAGTAGCTTTCTCTAAGAGAACCTGTAGTACGACAGTTTCTACAGCTGAGATAGTTCAAATAGATGGTTAAGGTTGAGACATAAGATAAAATGCCACGTTCACGGATTAAAAACTTAACATTCATTTGAGAGGCTTATGTGGATAAATATGAGGAAGTGAAGGAGAAAGTGTTAACTCTATTTCAAAATTAGGTTTTGTCTTCAAAATTATTACTGTGGGACTCCATGTAATGTGGAAGATTTTAATACTCTCTAATCTTTTGTTGGTTATATCAAGCGGGAATAATAAATTTAATACTAAACATCATAATTACAAAATATTAAAAAAGGACAAGTGTGGATGATGGTGATACTTATTTTGACTAAGGATATTTTATCTGAAAATATTAGCTATCTTCCAAGATTTAAAAGATGATCATGGAGGAATAGGATAGTTCTAATCTTTTTATATGTTATAAAAGAATAAATAGTCTCAGTGAAGAACTTACAAGTGAAAACATGTGGACTGCTAAAATCTTCCCCCAAATATCCTTATCAAAGCCAAGAAAATAATGAATGACTCCTTATTCGCAGGTAACAAAGTTGTAAGTTTTCTCTAATATCAACTCTGTAATTCATATGTTAAAAAATAAATCAGTTGGAACATTATAGATAGACTTTAGAGTACTTATAACCCTTAAGGGGAGCGATACTTTCTTTGCAGTTGTCAGAGGCAGTTCTAAGAATGTTAGTGAATCACATGTGACCCTTGAAACCATTTTACATGATCAGTGACGTCGTGGGTTGATGCCACACGGTGATGTTACACCGTAAGTCAGACTGCACGGCATAGACATGTGTTGAATCCATGTTGGAATGAAATGTGTCTTTTAATCAGTTATCAAACAATTTTTCCAAAATGGGTTGCAGAAAAATTAAAAGTTATTGCCACAGATCTTCCATTTTCTTGAAAAACGAAAACACATGCATGATTAAAAATATTCTAAGTACTCTAAAATGTCTTTAGAAAAGCGTAACTTTAAAATGTATTTAAAATATATGAAAACTTCAAGCACCTAAATCTTCATCCATTAACTTCCAGGATGAATGATTAATATAAGAAAATAACATGGGACAAAATAAATGAATTCAATTTAGTAAGCCTGTCAAAATTGAGAAGAGCACATACGAGTTAGTTATTCACAAATATGTCCAGTCTTTATTTATTTTTTTAATCTCATTCTTGGAGCTGATACTTTGTCTTACTTTATAACATAGTTTCGATAAATATAAAGTAGCAGCCAAATGCACTTATATAAATGAGTCAGACCTCATAGGTTTTCACCATATGCACTGAGAAAGAAACAGGTTTACCAATTTATTCTGGCAAAGGGCTCCTACTTGAACTCTTTGAGAGGAAGACACAGTATTAAAGGCACTGCTTGACAAGGCACACTAATATCTGAGTCATTAAGTGAGGATTTTTTTCCTTAAGGTTTATAATTTAAGTGAGTTGGAAACTTGATTAGGTAGCATTAAAAATGAGCTTTTAGCTGCTAATAAGCTTCCCCTTGGTTCCACAGCCTGTTGTTTTCCGGAGGCAGAGAAGAAGGAGCCGCGTGAGCCACTGTGTGCAACGCATGAATAAAATGACAAATGGGAAGAGGGCGTGGATGTTGATGAAGAAGGTTTGATTAGCAATTGGCAGCATGAAAACTTCTGAATTATTTTGCAAATTTAAAGAAAGGTTACACATGCAGTTGGTGAGCAGAATTATAGACGCAAAAATAGAACTATCTGAAGAAGCAGACATTTTGTTTTCATGCATGTGATTTGGGTATTTTTGCATCTCTTTATCTTTAATAAAAACTTGAGCTAAGATCCTGATACAAAGCAAATGAAATTTACTCATATGGTGCTTGGCCACCAAGCAAATGTCACTAGCATTTTCCCAGGCCATACCAGTCTGGTTTAGCAGTGGGGTGACAGTAAGTACCAGAATGTAAATGGTAAGTGCAAAGCTTCAGCAGACTGGGAGAACACTGGAGGTCACATTTACAGTAAGCTCCCAAATCTCCACCCTTGAGCCCCCACCTGTTTGACCACATAGGAAATTCCAAGCTATCCCCAATGTTACTCCTCCCAAAATACCTAATGCCTCTAATATTACAGTCCATTTGGTAATTCTCAGCAATAGTTTATTAACAAGTCATCTATCATTGGCTAAAACTACAGGAAATAAAAATGCCTTCATAACAGAAATACCGAAGGTATTGGAGCTTTATCCCTGATTCCCTGGCACCACCAAGGAGGCAGGTTCTTTCTGTTGCCCGCCCTGCTGTTACTGGAGAAGCCGCATGTATTAGCTTTCTTGTGCTACTACAGAAAAGTTCCACAAATTGGACAGCTTTAAAAAATCAGGAAATTTATACCTTTACCATTTTGGAGTTTAAATGCCTAAGGCACTGTGATCAATAACGTCACCCTTGTCAGGAGGCATCATTACCTGTATCTTTCTACCTTCAGGTGACTGCTGGGAATCCTTGAAATCCTTTGGCTTAAAGCTGCATCATTTCAATCTCTGTCTCGGTTGATACCTGACATTTGCCCTGTGTGACTCTTCTCCTATAAAGGCATACTGTTTAAAATCCTGCTTTTGTCAAATATGATCCATGTTGATGTGATTGCGTCTCAAAGATTTTGTTTCCAAATGAGGTCATATAGATCATAACCGCACGTGAATGTACCAGGCCGTTGTTCAGTCCAGTGCACTTGCTTCCCCTGTACCTCTCTCATGTGAGCAAAACGCCTAAGGAGGTTAGCTTCTCGGTTTGACTCCGTTCAGGGTCACAAACAACTGACTTCACTTATGTTCTCATTTTAAGATTACATATATCATTCTGGAAGTTCTACTTATCTCTGCAGGCCTCATTGTGAGAAATGGTAGTCTGTTTTAAATAGTTAATTAGCCTGCTGAGAAAAGCATTTTCAGAACTGACATACATACTAAGCATGTTTTCCCTCCTGAGTGACGAGGGGATCCATCTTTACAGAAACACCTAAGTACTTAATCTTTAACAGAATTGGTGTTCTGTACCAAATAGGACATGTATGATAAAGGAAGAGTTTGAAACTGATCGTTAATTGGACAATGAAAAGAGTCTATCACGTGACAGAATCAATCCTGGAGATTCTTGTCACAGAAAGAGCAATCAGTTAGCCACAAATTTCAAGGTTAGATAATATTGATTCTTTATTGGTCCCAATATATTGCAACTCATCAGTAATCATCATGTTGGTTTGACTCCCTTGTTTCGACCAGAGCACAATCAGATTTTAGCTTAGAGAATACCCAAGATACCCGGTCTACTCCTTTCCAGTGGGGAATAAAAACAAAGAAAGAGAGCACAGCAAGTTTTCACAGACTGAGCCTCATTAGTACCAGTAAATGAACTTCCATAAACTCTAGTATATTTCCATATGTTTGTGGGAAGTATGGTTTTAGGATGGAATTGTGGCTCCCTCAAATTCACATATTAATGTCTTAACAAACAATATTTCAGAATACTTCTGGAATCTAGATATTTAAAGATGTAACTATGGCAAAATGAGTTCATATTTGTGAGTGCTATACAAATAAAACTTGGTATTTTTACAAGAGATGCAGATACCAACACACACACAGGGGAAAGACCTGACCAGATGCAGCAAGAAAGTGGCTAGTCGTATGCCATCCAAGCTGAGGAACTGCAGGAGAAACCAGCCTGATGCTGGAGTTTCGTCTTCCAGAACTGCGACAAAATAAATATTTGTTGTTTAAGTCACCCCATGTGTGATAATTTTGCTGCATACCTAGAAACTAGTGAAGGCAGAGGTGATAACTCATGCATTTTAAGTGCCACTAAGAGATACAACAAGGTCATCTGAGTCCTAGAGTCCTCAGATTTTTAGTGAATTTGTTTTTAAGACTATCTCTCACACACAGAGATCCCATTTCATACAACATATTTCTTTCAAGACTATGCCTTGCAACCAGAATAAGTTCTTAATTGCGTGTTTTATGTTACTTGCCTCAGTGGAAATCGTATTCTGACTTCTCATCCTCTCAGTGTGATGAAGCCTCATCCCAACAGTCACCCACACCATCTTCTCCCTGCTTGGCCGGTGCTCACAGACCAACTTGGTTTCACAAGACTGCTATGGCAGGGTCCAATGTAGTTAAGGGCAAAAGTTCTGGGGTCACATCCTCTGGGTTTGCATCTCTATTCTTTAATACATCTTTTTGTGCAGGAAATTCACGACCTCTTTTTATCACACCTTAAAGGGAAATAATAAATATGTTTACCTCATAGGCTCATCAAGTTTAAGTGAAGTGATACATACAAGCAAGTGTGTGTAAGACGGGCTCTGTAAATGAAACTACAAATATTAGAAGCAATTTTACTATGTTGAAGTTGCTCTTACTATAGAGTAAAAAATACTTTGGAAGGGAAATATGACATTCTCTTTTGTTACCCTTACTCCAAAATATTACTGTTCTTGCCCTGGTATTTCATGATTACATCTGTTAGTATTTTCTTCTGTATACACATTTTACTCACATATTTATCTCATTGTCTCCCTATGCCTTTCTTCCTCCTCCTCCTCCTTCTCCTCTTTCTTCCTCTTTTTCTTTTTCTTCTCCTTCTTTTTCTCCTTCTCCTCCTTCTCCTCCTCCTCTTTCTTCTTCCTCTTCCTCTTCTTCTTCCTCTTCCTCTTCCTCCTCTTCTTCTTTTTCCTCTTCCTTCTCCTCCTCTTCTTCTTTCTTCTTCTTCTTCTTCTTCTTCTTCTTCTTCTTCTTCTTCTTCCTCTTCCTCTTCCTCTTCCTCCTCCACCTCTTCTTCTTCTTCCTCTTTCTCCTCCTCCTCCTCTTCCTCTTCCTCCTCCTCCTCCTGTTGTTGTTGTTGTTGTTCTTCTTCTTCTTCTTCTTCTCTCTCTCTCTCTCTCTCTCTCTCTCTCTCTCTCTCTGTCTCTCTCCAGCTCAAAACCAATTTCCAATAGCCAGGAGAGAAATAAAGGTGTGTTACTGTTTCTAGTTTATTTAAACTTTTATTTGCTTCAACAGTTATAGAGAACTTACAGGAGCAATGCTTAGAGCTTGTCTTATAGTGAGAAAAAAAAAAAAACATGCTCCCTGCAATCATGAAGCTTATCATCCATCAGATTATATAAATACTTGACGAAATTTTCAAGTATGGTGAGAAATGCAAAGAAACACTTGTCATGTGAGTATGGCAGCAGATGAGTAAATTATTCTTTTGATCTGTGTGTCGACTGTCAATTTCCTAAGCTATGACAGGGAAGAAGGAACATTCCAATCAGGAGGAAATTGAGAGCAAAGGTCTCCCAACAGTATAGAAGGAGACATAATCTGAAAAAGTAGGTTTGTGTCTGAAGTACCAAGAATATCAAATGAAGCACAAAAAGTTACATATTCAGCAAAGCCTTGATCTAGCAATATTGTATCATTATTTCAAAGAGAAATTTAAGATATTATGCAAGACAGAAACATGATTATACATGAGCATTTAAAATATGATATTAGAGCATTATTGGTTATGAATTAGTTACTAATGAGAGAGAATGAACTCTGTTCCCAAAAAATCCACTAATGAGACCATGAGAATAACAGATGTCACATAATTAGAAAATTCACAGGAACCAAAATAAATCATTATGTTTTTATGATTGAATGGCTTCTAGAGTAAACTTATGTGAACTCTCTTTTGACAGTGGGTACAATTTACTGAGGTAAACAAGATATACAGTAGAATAGAGTAGGCTTAAAGATGCTTACTGTAACTGGGTTTATATAGTTTTAATGTCCTTGTTAATAACACATATACCCATCATATATATGAGATGAAGAGACAGGAAGAGAGAGAGAGAGAGGGAGAGAGAGACAGAAGGAGGGAGAGAGACAGAGGGGGAGAGAGAGAGAGAGAGAGAGAGAGAGAGAGAGAGAGAGAGACTGGAAGAGAGATTGGGAGAAGAGAGACAGAGAGTGTGGATCATTTTAGGAGAATGCTTTGAGCTCAGAGTCATGATTTGAGAATATTTCATACAGGAAAGGCAATTGCTATTGACGTAGTCAAGGAGTGAAGGGTAGGAATTTTGCTTCAAATAGTTGTGAGGATAGAATTAAATCATAAAGTGTACTTGGATTAGTGTTTCATTATTAATGTCTCAACAATAGGTCATTATAGTTATTTATATGCACATGAACTTATGAAGTTAATACTATTATTCCTACATTATAGATTGGGAAACATAAAGAAAGGTAACCACCTAGCTTATTTTTTATAGCCATGCAATTAATAGGATTCATTTTCATGTCCATTTCTGCTTCATTCTGAAACCCATACACCAACTCATATTCTATTCTGCTTACAAATATTTCAAATCTATGAATTCTTATTGCAATATTTCCTTGAGTATGAGGTTTTTCTTTCAAAGATCCAGGTTAATGCATAGTTGGGGGATTTTAAAACAATACTCCATCATGTTGGTCATGAAAAATTTTACTAAATAAGAATTTTTTTAAATGGATGAGTGTCTTAAGGAAGTCACCAATACATAAAATCTGTGTGGCATTTTAAAATCAAAATATTACAAATTCTATTATTCTAAAACCAGTTACAGTTTCAGATATCGTCGGTTTGAAATGTATCCTTGATTTAAAATGGAAGCATCAGCTCTTGAAACAAAGAAAGAAATGAATTACATCTCCAGAATATTCATTTCAAGCTCATCAAGAGAGTTTCCCGGGGCTCTAGAGTCTCATGCATTTTCATTCCTGCTGAGTCACCTGCAAATTGTCATTTGCAAGGTGCTTGTTTGCACTATCTTGAGCTGAGTTATGAGAGCAACTCCATGCTGTAAGTGTTATTGCTCTTTCTTTTTGGCTCTTCAGTCCTCTTCCCAGCCTTCGCTAAGGCACTTCAGATGCTATAATGATGCGAATCCAAATGACTAGTTTGAGACTAGCTGGTGACCTGACATGTACACTAAAATTCTTTTCAACAGTTCTCTGAGATAATCATCCTGAAGGGTTTACTCAGTCTATGATGAAGTCTTGATTTCTTTCTCCTAATGTATCTTAGTAGTTTATATAAAGGTTTTAAAATCTAAATCTTCAGCAAAGTTATTACAAAAATGTCATTAATATAAATACATTTAGTTGGTAATTTCAATCATATAAACTACTGAACTAAGACTGATCTCTCAAACTTTAGCGGTCTGTTGTGTTTCTACATGCACACACAAAATATGTGGTATGATTTTTGTGCGTATTAAGCTCTTACTCATATGCGTAGCATGAAAAATAATACATTAGATTTCAGTTTACTGTTTTATGATAAAAAAACACATTAGTTTACAGAAAAATGTCTTCAAATGTTGGAAATGAGAAATTATGTTTTTAACAGATGTAAGGGATGCATGAGGACAAACAGAGAAAGATGGTTAGCATTTTATGGGGTCAGATCTTTATCATTGTCATCCTTAATTCCTCAACATCTGTAAAACTTGTAGAGATTAACATGCTAATCATCCAGGTAGAGGCCAACCCACTGCATTTCTGGTAAGAGAATCTAGGTCTTATGACTTGCTCAGTTAAGAAAGTGAGCTTACCAGAACTGCAGCCATGCATATAGCTATGAAGTTATCAGCCTTTCTTTAGAATGCTGATTCTATAAAGCATACCACTCTGAGCAGAAGAATTGTGTGGGTCCACCGCATAAGCATATTTCAGTGAATCACAGGAGAGCAAAGGAATTAACCAAGCAAAGTTGGTGCTTTCTGTTACAGTGACATTTCAGATAATTTTTTCTCCCTTAAAGACAGTGAGAAAGGAACCAAACAAACTAGGGCCAGAAGTACTACACAAATCATCTGTTCCACAGGAAATGCAAAGAACAGCAAATAATTAGCTCCTTAAAACTGAATTTATACAAGGACTTACGGAAAATAATCTTTTATTTGTGTTAATGAAGAGGCACTTTTTTCAGTTAAAATAAAGAACAATTTTAGCACAGATGTTACTTAGATTTGAGTCTTTAAAAAAATGACTCAGCTGGTAGGAAACACTGAAGAGTGTAGTGTCCTTAAACTCCACACCACAAAAACAATGACAAGGGCCAAGGTGGCTACTGCTCAGCCTGCAGCCCCTCACTTGGCAAAAGATAATCCACTCTTCTTTCATCAGTGCAATGATATCTCCATGGCTGCTTTTACTAGATCCAAGGGAGCAAAAGGTGTCATTCTGAAGTTTTGCTCTTTCCATATTTATTTGCTTTTCAGGTATCCAATTTTTTCTTCCCTCAGGCCTCAGTTTTCCCATTTCTTAAGTCTTTGGATTTTTACAGGAAATACTTACTAGACTTCCAACTAGCAGACAAAACACTATGGGACTTCTCACCTTGTACACAATTGTTAGTTAAGCCCTATAATAAATTACTTTCAATATGTCTCCTTAAATACTCAAATAGATTTTTTTTCTTGCAGAAAATGTTCAAATACATAACCCTAAGGAAACTGAGCCCAAAAGACTATTGAACCATTTTGATTTACTTGTAATTAATATGACTTCCAACAAGAAAAGAAATGATGCAAAATTTTTAATGTGTATGTGCTTTAGTGTAGGGCTATTTCTTCAGCACTGCACTTTATGTATAAACTCCTAATGAGATATACATCTTTCCTCCTTTTCTGCCTTCGTTTCTTTGTATAAAGTTTCTTCTTTCCCTCCCAGTCCCCAGTGTCAGAGCACACACATGCATCACTGAGGATGAAGACTAGGTATGTGTTTATGTAAAGACGTCACTGAGCCCTAAGAAGCAAGTGGCAACGTACTCTACTAGCAAATTGTATAGATAAGGGGTAAAAATTTAGGAATACCTAATTTAAAAACACACTGCTCTGTTTTATTTGCTTTAAAATTTCAATAAAAACAAATATCATCATAAGATTACGTGCTGTAGTACTGAGATAGAAAATGAAGTTGCTTTGCCCAAGCTGCAGTGGATAGGCGTGAGGTCAGGAGTTCAGATGTCATTTCCCAGCAGTCACTGTGTCACAATGACTTAAATGCAGAAAAATGTGTAATTTAAGTCTGATTTCTTTCTTGTAGTCCGGCTCCTAAAAATAAAGGAGAGAGAGAGAGAGAGAGAGAGAGAGAGAGAGAGAGAGAGAGAGAGAGAGAGAAAGGACAGTTTCATTTGAGAACAATAGAGCATAGTTAATGTTGGAACATTATGGTGTTTTATTCTTTTAATCACTTGTTTCTTTCATAGAACAGTTTTTGCTTGTTTGTTTGTTTGTTTGTTTGTTTTTGTGTGTGAAACATTACCACATACCACACTTATATTGGTCCTAAAATCTATAGCAGTATAAAGCAAAATCTTTATGACCTTTCTGTGATCCTGATTACTCACTGGAAACCTTTAGGATTTTTGTTGGAGGAAAAAACAAAAATAGCAATTGTAGAAATTATATAATTTGGAACTTTAATATAGAAGCAGTTTGGTTTTATCAAGTTTTTGAGGTCTGGATAATACAAATTATATACATACAGAAAGAGAAAAACGTAAAAATTATTAGGTAGATGCTACACGAGTGCTTTTTATGCAAATGGAAGCAGATAAGAGGCATTTTCATACCATCTGAACAACTACTTCTTTAACATTCATAATATAAAGAAAAATGTCACCAGACTAGTGCATCTTATTTTTTATCATGTAGATATTCCTTCAGTTTTTCACTGATGGAACAGAATCAACTCTCCTAATAGAGAACATTTTATTAGAAGACACTTTTACGGTGCAGTAGGTGAATAGTTATTATATGCAGACAATGAAAAAACCTCACATTCACTGAAGACTGTGAGATTCTGAAAACTTTTTTCTGAGCCTATCTTCTTAATAGTGCCCTTTATCTCCAGGAAGTTTGACTCACACACATCAGCAGATTCACTTTATGGCCCTCTTTGTAAACACATAAACTCCATTCTGCAAACTTTCAATTCACCTATTTATTTGTGCATCAAGCACATTATAGAACAATGGATTTGTGAGAAAATTATGCACCATCTTAAACTCCTTTTGTCAGAGCTCAAGTCTGGAGAGGTCTCATTAGAATCTTTTATGCAAACTTTGCTTCTAAAATGAGCCATACCACCCTCTTCTTTTATCTTATATTGTTGCCTGTCTTATAGCTCATTCCTTATTTTTCCCTTTCCTAAATTCTGAAGAAATAAAGAAAAGACCAAAAGAAATAGATAGAAATCTCTTAAAAACTGAATCAAGTCTGTCACAGCACAATATAAATAATTAAAGCTAAAGGAAATTATGAACAATATTCCACTATTACTAATGTATGTAATTCACCTGTCAACATAAATAAAATCTCCTAAAATGTATTCAGTCTATTCACACATGAAATTAGGACCAAATTTGGCTAGGAAATGAAGTAATATGAAAAACATAAGCTTAAAGCAATCAGAACTGATGGAAAAGGCTAATGAGAAAATTGATCCGTTTGCATGGTAGAGAAAGTGGAAATAATTTCTTTCGCGTTATACAAATCAAGCCTTCATAATTGGATTTGACACGAATACAGGTATAACATCATTGCATGGGACATTAGGTTGTACTACAAAGTAATTTAAGTTGAAAATGTAAGTTCTGTTAAGAAATAAATTCATCAACCTAATAAAACCAGAAACATTTTCATGAAAAAGAAAGAGAAAATCAATAGCACATTTTCTAATTTAAATATTCAATGTAGCCTGGAAGAACAAAATGGAGAAAAATACTGAAATTTAATTGCATTGCTTCAGTTCAGTAAAATGTGAACAGAAAACAAAATACAGATTACAAATTAAGTAGTACTTCTTTGTCATTTTACTCCAAATTAGTTGAGTGTCTGTACATTTACTAAGTATTAGCTTCCTGCAGATAGTGAAATAAGGAGAGTTTAGTGATTTTTCTGGCAATCTTAGAAATTAAATTACTTTATATTCATTACCTTATCTGGTGTATTCAATATTGAAAGATGAATAATTCCAGGGCATGCTGTGGGAAGCTAAAGAGAACTTCCAGAAGAGCATACACCAAGGTCTCTATACCTGAGAGATAATGGAAATGCACTTTATTTTGTATTTATTTGATAGAAATAGACGTAAGATGATATGGTTTAATTTATATTATGTCAGAAATGCTCAGAAGAGGAGTTTTCTTAAAGAAATTTTACATATTTTCATAAAATGATCTGTCCAGGTATCAATTCATAACTTCTCACATTCAATTTTCCATTCAGTATCTGATTTGAGGTCATCAGCGGGGCTCCTTGAACACATATTTTTCCTTTATAGTGAATATGATTTTAAATTTTGCCAGTGGAAGTTGCAGAAGGTCACCGGAAGACAAAGGAGCATTTTATGTCTCTGGATTGCCAATGCCGCTTTTGTGTTGTCTCGCCGCTGCTGCCCAGGGTATGAGCACTATGTGTGGTGGGAGAACATTTTGCCTAGAGTGCAGTCCCTCAGAGTCCTTGCGGTCATGGCCATGCCCTGATGTCACCTTTCCATGTTTGTACACGAGACTCCTGCTGTAGTAGAGTCCAGATGTGTGAATGTAAACCAGCAATAGACCACCCATCCCAGCAAGGATCAATTTCCCTGTGTTCTACCCTCGCCAAGGGAGAGCTCCAAACCTTTGGTAGGTAGCGACTCACTGACTCTATACGTCTTCCTGTCAACTTTGTTTCACCTGTGATCCAGAGGACTGTTCCTTGCTTGCCCAGTAACCGTACTGCATTTTGTTTGGGGTATCAAGAAAATTTTTCTGACACTCTTGACTGCAACCAAATCTTCAAGGAGATCGGGACTGGCCTTGGTGACAAACTCTCTTGCAACGTTATCCTTTCTGAGGCTTTTAATCGAACCCATAGTATCTCTTACAGGTTTCTTCATAGGAACTTATAGTAAACCAGGTCCACAAGACCATCCCATTTCCATGATTTGTTAGAAGATCTCACAGGACTCACCATATAGTCACACTTATGTCCACAATTTATTTCAGGGGAAAAATGAAAAGAAAAATCAGCAAAGGAGAAAGGTGAATTGAAACAGCCTCAAAGAAGCAAGAGTCCTTTCTTGGTTGAATCACACAAACTCACTTAATTGCTCCTGCATCACACAGTGACAACAAACATGAAGTAGTGCCTATCGGGGGAGCTCATTAGAGACTCAATGGTCAGGGGTCTTATTGAAAGCTGGTCACATAGGCACCCTCTGCCTACTATGTCTCAAAATTCCAGACTCCCAGAAAGAAACCAGGTGTTCTGCATTAGGCATGCTATTTGCGTAAATTGTTTATGCACAGTTAGCTATTCTTATCAGGGAATGATGGAAAACCTGAAATCCAAATTCCCAAAAGCCAGTCAAAATATCAACCTTAAAAATGACCATTTTGAGGAAGCAACCTCAAATGTGTGATGATAACTCATGGCTACCTAGTACTGTGTAACCATTTTTTCTATGAAACTTTGTGTTGAAATTACCATGTTGTTGCTGCCTCTTAATTGAACATAAACCAGTATTGTATTTAAATTACTTTTTTGTGCACACTAAACTTTTTCAATGCTGCACTAACTTCTAATTTCCTCAGAAAATGCTGGAAAATTACTCCTGCAGAATACTAAATGTCATCAGAAGTTAGCCTTATGACATCAAGTAACAATTCAATTTAGACAATTTAGGAAAAGAAATCTGGACAGCTGGTATCTAGGTTTATGTCTGTACCCAAAAGTCATTTTAGACTAGAGGAAGTAAAAAATGGAACAAGTGTGAAGTCTGCAAAACATGTTCTTGTTTTTATGTGAAAAACTTTTCTTTTAACTATTTTGCTGTATTTTGAATATTCAAATTATTTTAAAATATTCATTAAGGAAAAGGATTGGCTACTTTAAAATTCTATGAGCTTAAAAATGGGAAACGGGAAAATGCTAAAACTGGAGCTAGCAGAAGAAAATATATTTTACACATGTCCTAAGAAGCAGGTGGGGAATGGAAGCATCGCAGCCATCCTGTGCGAAACTCATTCGGGTGCTTTCTGACAAGGGAAAACTGCCATCCAGCCCGGGGGGACCCGCGCTATTGTACTGGCCTTTGAGTTTTATTTATTTGGCTCCAGCAAAGCTAAACAGTGAGACTCAGTTTAAAAGGGCCATTTTTTTGTCTGTGGATTTCAGGTTTTTTGAATTCTTGGAAAGCAAAACAGAAGAAGCCCTGACTAAAGCCTTTCTGGTAAGTGCCAATGGAAAGCTATGATACCTGTACTTAACAGGATGGAGAGAGGCTAGTGTAAGCTGCTCTGGTGTGCAGAGTAGATAAAAGGGAGAGGCCATCTGTCATCCAAATTCCCCTGAGAAGGCAAGTTCTGCTTAGTCTTTGCTGGCAAAGAATCAAATAATTTCAGAGGGTAAATATACCACAGTTAAAAGCCATCCAGCATAACTCTGTGATTGTACAGATAAGAAACTGAATGCAGGAAAGGTTTCATTTTAAGTCAAGGAAGCACGGCCAGTGAGAGATGCTTGCTAGTTAGCAGCAAACCGCTAGAGACAGTTCCCAGCTCCCCCACACACGGAAGTTCACCGGTGCTTCATAGATGGCTTGATCACACACATCGGAAAGAACAATGCATTAGATCTAGGTGACACCTAAGAGACAAATAAAAATGTAATGGTCAGGCAATTAGATCAGCTATTTTAAATTTATTGAATATTTGAAACATTAGAGAAGGCTACTTTTTGTATTTTAGGCTCCATAATCTTTCTTTACCTTTTACACTTTTGATACAATTTTTAGAGATCATTTTAATGATTACTCTTCCTGGAGATTTACAGAAATATGTGGTTTACGGGGGCAGAGATGAGAAAATGGTGCCTCCAGGGATAGAAAAACACATTGGATTTTGTATAACAGCAAAAAGCAATAGAAATATAGTTAATTAAGACTGACAAAGCAAGAGAGACCAAAGGATCCTATTGTGAGGCAAGCATTTTGCCAGGTTACTTTCTTGTAACTATTACATTCATGTGGAAGCAGAAAGCTGTGATCTATTTGGAAAGTAGTTATATGAAGAATGCAGGGATCTGCAGTAGAAAAATGACATTAAATAATGATCTACATTGTAAACCCGTTAAACACTAACTACTAATCATTATCATTTAATTATTATGAAGTAATCGTTATGACTACCAAGACTGGTACAAATAGATTCTACTAACTACTTCAGAATAAGGTAATAAAGGAGTCTAATACCTGGTGAGAAAATGTTGTTTATTTAAAAAGTATCACATAAATTTTCATATTTTTGTTGTATTTTTATGGATATTATGAGATATGAGACTATGACCATTAATGCTTTATGTTCCCTGGAATTTTATAACTTTTTTGCACTAGTAAACATTTTCTAAAGATAATATGTTACACAGAACCTCAATATGTAAGTCAGAAATCAGCAAGCTGCCCTGCTTAACTTGACAAAGGAAAAATTGCCTGCATTTTACAGTATCTGTGGGTAAGCAGGTGGCCTCTCTCGCCACCTGTGCCCCTCTCCAGGAACCTTTAAGTAACCAGGAGATCACAGAGGAGCATTATTTGAAAGTAATTGATAAAAAGTGTTACACTTTCCCATTTTTATGATTGCTTAAAGGCTTATAAAATTCATTTTTATGATTACTCCATTAAAGATCTTTTGCTTAGAGTTATAGCCTAGAAAACATTAAAAGAAATGCAAAAGGAAAAATCATTTCAAAATAGAGAAAATGAGAAATGGTATGCTCAGAAGAAAGTGTGTAAACAGTTAATTGTATTATGTGGGAAATTTGCCTGCTTTAAAATGCAACATGTAAAAGAATTGGAGAGAAAAAATAATGAAAACAGAACTTTTACTAGCGAGAAAGGGACCACGACTTAGAAGGAACTAAGGGTTGTGGGGGGGTATGGGATGGAAATAAAAGATAGAAAAGAATTAAGGTGTATTATGTCCACGTACAAGCTCCCCGTGATATCTGTAACCATTACATACTATGAACATGCACTAAGAAACAGTTTTAAAATACAGATCGGTATCTGTAGAAATGCTTATATAATAATCACAATGATCATACTCTTTTCTCAAATTTTGTACTATAAATGTTGACTTATTTGCCTTCAAATTGACATAAATATGTGGATTACAGACTCTGAGGAATTCAGAGCGTGTTACTTCTCGAAGTTCACTGGTGTCTATCTGATTTATTTTTGAACACTCAGCTGTGTCTATCCTGATGGTATGTGGTATAATGATCAATGTGAATGAGATGTATTTCCTGACCAAGCCAATATAAAAAGCATGAAAGTGAAACATTGCAGAAGGGTAAAGTCATTTTTATTTCTGTTAGAAAACACACACACACACACACACACACACACACACACACTTTACTGCCTTCAGCCTTTCAGTTTCCTTGTGGTTAACCATCACATCATCCAATTCTATAAAAACAGCCACTTCCAAAGTGGCACAAAATATACCACAATGTCTAGTAGAGAATGAAAGTATATACCAACACCCAATGTGTATTAAAAGGAAAGATTACAGATCATTGTCTATGATAGGTTTTTGAAGCTTTCACTGCATGAAGATTTTAACTAAGTTTTTGATGTGCTTTCTCATAATTTTTATTTTAGTGTCTGAAGTTCAGCATTGTCATGCACACTTTTTGTACTTTCATCCAGAATCAAATATCTTGATGAAATTATTTAAATACATCATGGGGTTTACCTTAATTTAGATAATTATGGAATCACAGAATTCAGCAGGTAGTCATGTTTATGTACTTGCTAATTATTTTGCATGATATTAACTCTGTGTATTAATCATCTTTCCTATGACTGACACACAAAACACTACAACTTAATTTATTTTGGTTCACAGTGGTAACCAGCTCAGTACATACTAGGGAAACTTCAAGGCAAAAACTGCAGGGTGAAAGTACTCAGTGGAAGAAAGCACACATACCATGTCCACGTCAGCCAGGAAACAGAGACTAAGAGGAGCGGCTCAGAGCAAAAGTATACCCTATGAGTGTGTACCCCTGTTGACAAACCTCCAACCAGGCCCCAGTTCCAAAGGGCATGTTCAGCTAATGAACTTAATGAATTATCCCTCCATGATGACTACACCCTTATGATGCAGTTACCCTTCAAATACATGAGATTTTAGGGGTACTCCCAAATCTTTCATGTCCTTTTCATTGTGTAAAGTATATTTAACACACCTCAAAGAGTTAAGAAAGTTTTAACACTTCTGGCAGGGTGAAAATATCCAAGTCCAAAGTCTTCCCTGAAACAAGGCAAACTCTTAGCCCATACCCTGTAACAGTTAAGATGAAGTTAATATCTCTAACATACAATGCCACCGGGTAAGCATTCACATTCCACAAAAGAGGAACGGAGACAGAGAAAAGCATCAGGCCAAAGCAAGACAGAATCCAAACAGGAAAACATTAAAACCTGTAACTATGCATCCAGCACCCAGTGCGGGTTGCAGCAAGATATGAACTGCAAAGGACTTAGCATTACCACTGTGGCTTGCTAGTCTCAGTCCATGTGCCATCTGCTTTGTGCTGGCACCCCTCACCTGGTATCGGGTTTTCTCAGTTGATGATCTATGTTTCTGATCTTTCTAAATTCCTAGAGTCTACACTGCATCTTTAGCCTTACTCTCACAAGGTTGTTACTGTCTTCTCATTGGCAAATTGCCTGGTCTCTTAGATCTCCCTTTGAAAACTGAATGGAAACCTCTCTGTCTTGCATTCTGTATGTCTGAAAACCCAGCAGCTCATGGATGATTCCAAGGCAGGCTCAAGCAGTACCCTGTTGTCTTTGAACTTTGAACTGTGACTGTGATGGTTGTTTGTACAGAGGCCACACTGACTCCATTTTGTCCTGGACACATCCGGTCAACAATATTATGGGGAAAAGTGCAGGCCTTGAAACATCGCCCCCACTCCAAGGTAAAAACATGAGGTCCTATAAGGACAAGAAGCAAACAGTTTACATAATCTAAGCATGCTCAATTTGAGTTTCTTTGTTCTTTATCTCAATAAAAGCTACTTGTTTAGGCTGGCTGGGCGGCAGCCATTTTGCTGACCCTTAGTGTGTGCTGCCCTTTATTTTCCCTTTGCTTGTAGAACCCCAACAGTTGTTGAGTGCCTGGATGGCTGAACACAGTGAACTGAATCCATGCAATCAAATTCTTGAGTAGGCATCACAAGGACTCTCTTCACAAATGAAAGCTTTTTAGTTTTACACTCTTGAGCCTGCAAAATTAGGGCTTTGCCAATTTCTGAGAGACCTTCAGCTGTCTTTCTAATTGTCCCGATGCAAAGTGCTTGACTTCTTTCTCATGCTAATCTTCTCAGCTACCATGATCTTCTGGACTGCAGCTTTGAAGGTTTTTCCTTTCAGCCCAAACTGGAAACTTTATATTTGTGGCACTGCGTTTTGCTCATGATATTCATCTGCATGTTTGTCTAAAGTGGCTCGCAATATCTATGCCACAGACTAAATATTGGGCTGCCTGGAAGCTTCCTCTACCAGATTAGTCTTCCAACTCTAATCCCACTCTCTTGCAGTCTCAGAACATAAGAAAAATGAGGAACATAAGAAAATGAACATAAGAAAAATTTTATGTGTTTAAATTCATGACCACTAATCCACTTGCCAGTGGAGTCCTTCCTCCCAACTGTTACCTCCTGAGCAAGACCTTTACTACACATATTCCCATCATCACTGTGTTCTTCTGAGCTCTGACTAGAATTGTTCATAAAAGCTCTGTTTACAGCACAGCTTTCTCTAGCCAGAATTTCTCTAGCCTGAATTTCTAATGTGTGCTAAACTCCACATATAAACCACTTCCAAAGCATTTTAAATTACATGGGCAGGTATAATCACAGCAATGATTTAACCACTAGTACTCTACATTTGTCAATTTCAGTTCACCAAGACACAGTACCTGACACCTACAGTTTAAGAAGGTGAGGTTTATTTTGGGTCAGAGTTTAGTGCCCCCAAAATCAAGTTCCTGCTAAAAACTATGCCTCTGAAGACATGAGGCTTGTGGGGTACGTCATATATCTAAAACTTAAGAATATTTATTTTTGCCTGTTCAACTTAACATATAATGTGTATTTTTACTGAGGTATGAAAATACAGAGCTTTATCATTTGACTAGTATTAATCATGATACAGAAATTCATAGTTCAGTGATTCTTAACCTTAACTGGGCTCCAAAATCATTATATCTTTATCTATATCTATATCTATATCTATATCTATATCTATATCTATGTATAGCCATATATATATATATATATAATCTTCAAGTATGGAACTGGGGTTGTAACTCAGTGATACCAAACAGGTGTAGCATATAATGAGACCTTGGACTCAATCTGCATAACAAAAATATGTAAGTTAGTTCTTTAGTAATTCAAACATGATTCTCAGAGTTGTTGATTTGTTGGTCTAGATTGAGGTTCCAGAATCTATATTCTAAATTTCTATTAAAACAATAGCAAAAGCACAAGTACTCAGTTACAGGCAGCTGAGCCACTTAGAAATATTATGGGCAGTCAGACAAGGCTAGTTCCCTTGAAGAAGCTGGCACAGAGGACCAGATGTCTGATGACCTTAGAGGAGACCCACACCTCTTGCTGCGGGCAAGATCTCAAGACAAAGAATCAAAGATGCATCTACATCCAGGGGACTGATATTCTAACTAGTTCTCTCTCACCCTGGAGCCACTATCCCATCCCTCTAGGGTAAAGGTCACAACTCCAAGAATGCCCGCTTCCTGACTTGCCATTTGTCCCTAATGTAATCAATTTTACCTGAACTATTGATCTTATTGGCTAACTATAGTTATGGCTCACCTCACGCCTATCTGCCTTGTGAGTTTCCAATCTTCCCCCACCTTGAACCCATGGTTTTCCTCCATAAAAATCCTTGGAAAAGACAGAGTCTGGGGCAACCTGCTCGGGACCCCCTTCTGTCTCTTTTCAGACAAGTTTTCTTTCTCTCAATAAATATATTCTACTCTTCACCTCTGTTGTTCCTAAAATTCATTCTTTGATTTTAGAGAATACGAACTTGTGGACATAACAGGTCGGGAGTTTCATTCTCCTATATCAGTCACAGCTAACATTTAAAAATTTTACCAAAGATTTTCAAATACCAGGAAATGTCCAAATCCTTTAAGTAAAATAACTCATTTAATCCTCCAAAAACTCCCTCACATAGGTATTACTACTATGAAGTTTCACTTGAACGAGTGGAACCAGAGCTTCCGCTGTGGTTCTAAGTCCACAGCAGAGGACAGAGAAGTGAGGGTTAACCTGTGAGAAAGGGAGGAGACTGTGATTCTTCAGGCCTTCTCACTGCATCTCTTACTGGGGAGCAAAAACAATTCCAGTATACACACTTGTAATCGTATCCTATTCCCATATTTGAGAAGAAAAAGGCTTTGAGAGCCTAGTGACCTAAACTCAAAACTAGGAAATGAGAGATTTGGTGTCCTGCTCCATATTTTTGTTTTGTTTTGTTTTTCTTAAGCAACATTATCTTTCAGTCTTTGCGATTTGGCTTTTCTCTAACTGTGGTATTAACTGTTAAGACTGCATTATTTGTAATTTTCAGATTCAAGTGACAGAATGAGTCTTAGGTTTTATATTGCAAAAATAGGTAGAATGAGACGCTCATGAGTATCTTGGAAAGGTGGCTCAAGGACCCTTTCCAAGGACAGTGGAAGAAATCCTCCAGGAACTTGCCTGAGTTAGTGCTGCTCCTGCCTGCGATGCAGGGCTGGCTGTCCGGAACTTGCCCCAAAGTTTATCAGCACTGCATCATGTCCACGACCATAAATCAAAACCGTGACCACTGTCACTCCCGGAAATCCAGTGTCAATTCTGACACTATTATACTGTCCTTCTCTGAGTGAAGGACAAGAGGGGTTTCTCCTAGGGCAAGCGCCACTGTTGGAGGCCTGGGCTGTGATCCTGTGTGGCGTTGCAAAGGTAAGTGAGAATGCGTCCTGAATATGCGGGGACAAGCAGAACCCCTAAAGCACAGGATATTCAGAGCATGGCAAGGTCACTTCAGAGGGTCTAGAAAGTGAGGAAAATGTCAAGAGTGGGAAGGGAAGGATGCATTTCATGAAGAGAGATACTTGACACCCATGACCTTGGAATGTTAACTGGGTCAAGGACACACAATTGAAAAAAATCCCTCAATAATTTATCTTTATTCTACCATAAAAAATAAAAATGCCGGAAGCATTATTTTGCAATTTTGTGTGTTGGATTAGAAAGTTCATTATGGTATGTTGTAAAAATAAAAGAATCTCAGACAATAATGTAAATTTGAAGATAACTGTCATTCATTACCAGCAAAATAGTCACAATAAAAATTTTGCTTGCTTTGTTTTGTTTTTGTGTGAGGTAAGTCTTGCTATTTTGCCAGGTTGTCCTCACACACTTTATCCTCCTTTCTCAGCCTCTGGAGCAGTTGAGATTATAAACAGGTATCAACAAGAGTGCTATTTACTACCATTACTAAAACCTTGATTTTTATCAGGAAAATTGAAATGTGCCTAAGTCATGATTACATAAGGATTAGTTGAAATTTACAAGTAAAATAGCTGACACTGAAATAATAACATATTTACTCTATCCCTTTGGGAAATCTATAGTATAGTGAAATATTTAAAAACAAACAAACACATAGGAATGATTCCATTTAGTGACTTTTCAAGGCAACTTGACTACTGCCACAATTAAGATCCTCACTGCCAAAGACCTTTCTAATAACTTCTATAGCTTCTACTGTTCTTCATTATTTATTCATGTATTAATCTCTTAAGAAGACCATATATACTTGAAGGCAAGGAGAAATTGACCTCAACATGACTGATTACATACAATCACATGACATGCCACCTCTTCCCTACCCATTAGCAGTATTTTGATTTTATTCACTAGACATTGGGCCCTGCTGGAGGCTGACTGAATGTTAGACCTCTTAAAGTGAGTGTGGCACATGATTAAGTTATGGGAAGAGTTTTTGACACTTCTAGAAAAGTGTGCTAATGGATGGAATATTTTTTCAATTTTCTTCCCTGTCATCCTGCTCCCCGAGGCCACACCATCTTGATTATTTTGCTCCATGCTACAGGAGAATGAAAATCACATGGGAGAGAAGGGAAGCTGAAGTAGCCAGGATACATGACGACCTGTGCAGCTGCAGGGTCAGAACCAGCCGCATGCCTACTTACGGAGTGCTTTTATGTGAGAAAATGGATATTTATAAACGTTAAAAACTGTATTTCATGCTTTATCGCTAACAGTCAAAGGCAATGCATAAATTATCTGTCACTTATTTATTTCTAGCATTTATCATAATGCCTGATAGAATAAATATTTAACATAGGTTAGAATAGTCAATTAATATATATCTTTAAGACAAATGTACATGACTTCTTAGTTGTCTATTATTTTGCTCCTTGGAAATAATGGATTAGACACATCCAATTGTCTTTCATTAGAATATTTCCCTATACTTGATTGCATTATACTGAATTCCTAATGTCAGTAATTATATGTATACAATTTTGAGGGAATTTCTTGAATAGTTAAAATGTATGTACCCAATGTAAAAAATTGTATTGTACAAAATGTATCTGAAGATGAAAAAATATGAGGTATTTACTTTTTCTAAAAGCAATATTATTCAAAACGATGAGTCAGTTAAAACTGACTTTCCTGTATCTGCTTATTTTTCTAGGGTTTTTCTTGATAGCATATGAACTGTTGTTTTAACATAGATAACTATTAATGTTCAGTAAACTAGAAATGAATTTCAGAAGAGAATTTCTGTATTGCATATTCATTGCTATGGTAAAATTTAATTTTTCAAAGTGCAATTATTTTCCAGATTTGTTTTCTCAGTAGGTTTTGACCTTGGTTTTTTATTACATTTAAAGACTGTGGCATACACCCACATTGTTACCTTAGCATCTTAGAACTCTGGCTGTTGGAAACAGTTTTCTGTTTGCTTCATTGCTCCATTCTGGAATCAATTGAGCTTGCTTTCCTTCTTAGATTATATATATATATAGTTAGTTAGTTAGTTAGTAAATATTTATAATATATTATCACGTATTCATATATGTACATATACATGCAAATCTTAATAGGATATTTTCTTTAACAAAAGCCTTTTATATTAGCAAATGAGGATGCCATAATGCTCAAAACAAATCATCTTACATTTTACAATTTTCACATTTTTAAAATGAACATATATAACTTAAAAACATGAATTGCAAAAAATATTTCCAAATGCAAGTAAAATACAGAATTAATCATATCAAAAATCGTATACTTTTTTAATGAGTTATATTTGAGTCAAAAAACAATATTCTTTCTTGTACAATAAAATAAGGAACTTTTGATGGAACAATATTGATCTGTGAACCCTCTGTACTTGTTAAATTTTAATGTAAATGTAACTAATTTAAAAATAAAATGATGTTAAATAAATTTATAGCGAAATATACACTTAATAATAGTAAGTTATGTCTTTTATTGTTTTTATGTGTAAGTTGATTGTAAATTATCTATATTTCATGTTAAATAAACTAGCTTGATAATATTCTATCATAATTATTTCAATAAATAATAAAAATAATTTAGTATAGGCCAATGAGTTCAGAGATTATATAAAGGTATTAATAACTTATATAAGATGACACTTCACAATATACTTTGGAGAATATTTTAGATTAGAAATTTTCATTTCTCTGGGGGTCTCAAATGGCAATAAAATACATTTCTTGATTATAAAGTAATTACATTTTCTTCAGGTCTGTGGAAACACTTTACTGAAAATGTAGAAATGAGAGGGAATTGAAATGCTTCTAATATGTGTCCAAGTACTTGACAATTACCAAAAGGCAATCACTAGCTCTAATCAGCTAAAAAAAGAAAATGTATGAATAAAATAATAAGAAAATATAATTATCAAGATGATGACTTTCATGAACAATAGTGTGAGAATACATATTTTATAATAATAAAAAGGTAATACATACTAAACTATTTCAAAGGCATGTTTCACTAATAAATTGAAGAGCTCTAGAGTGGGAACCAGACACCCATATGCCCAAAGCAACTTGGCAATTCAAAGTGAACCAGCACTGAGATTCGCTGGTACAGTGTAACAGAGCACATGTGATGTTATATTTGATTTGTATTAGGATTTTATGTTTCTATTAGTGGGGCTGTATACAAAGATTTTAAACAAAGACAAATATCTGCTTTCACATGAAATTTTTGTTTATAATGTAGGATCAAGGAGAATATATGGAGATGGGTAGATCTTGGAAAAGCAATTAAAATCTATTGCAATTAGTTCTGGAGATTCAATATATAACATAGTAATTGTAGTGAATAACACTGTGTTATCCATTTGAAATTTCTGAACATAGTTGATTTTAACTGTTCTCATCACAAAAAGGGAACTAACTGAAGTAATTATGTGTTAATTGATAGGTGATCATTTCCAGGTATATATGTATTGAATCATCATAACATACCACCACTAAGTACACACAATTTATCTTTGTAATTGAATCTCAATAATTTGGCAGGAAAAGTGTCTAGTGCAAACACTCCCACTAGAAGAATTCTAAATAATTTTTAAGATGTTTTTTCAACAATGTGGTAGAGTGCACAGTGCACTGTGCACAGTGACTTCTTAATGCAGAATTGGAAGACAGAAAAGTAAATACATTTGTAGTAAAGAAAGTCGGCAAGCAATACCTAAGTATGATTAGCATCAACAATGACGGGTTATCTTGATTCATTGCACCTTGGTATGTTGCAATGAAAATAACGTATTTTAATAATTTCCTATCAGAAATCGCAATTCTTGTTGAATCTTTAGAAAACTTCAAAAAATCCGAGCTTGCCAAGAAACTGACTGGTACTTTTCAAGACTGTCAAAGTTACCAAAAGTAAGCAAAAGTCTAAGATACTCTCCTAATCAATAATTAAGAAGAGTGGTAGAATTTCAGAAGGATTAGGCAAAAGGAGAGAGAGAAATGTTAGAGATGGTAAAGAAAAATCTAAGTGTTAGATGGAAATCATGACTTTCAGCCCTGATCTTTATTATGCATTGATTTTCTCTCATAAACCTCAACGTTGTGAGGAACAAGCAGCTCTTATATTATAGCGCTAGGATATTCAGTTTAAGGAAGCTGGGGCAATAGGGAAATGGATTTCTGTTGCACTGGTCTACTTTCCTGTTTCATGTTGCTTCCCTCTGGCTTGATAGTACAGACTGACATTTGGTCCTGTGATGCCTCCAACATTGTTTTTTTGTTGTTGTTTTGTTTTATTTTCAGGACTGTGCAGCTACCATGTACCTTTTGCAATTCTATATGAATCTGAGGACTTTTTCATTTCTAAGAAAAAAAGTTCTAGTATTTAATAAAGATTTCACTGAATCTATGGTAGTATGACCATTTTCACAATACTCCTCCTCCTGCTGTATGGACAAGGAAAGTCTTTCACTTTCTAATGTCTTTTTCAATTATTTTTCAGTATTCTGTAGTTTCACCATACTTGTCTTTCACCTCTTTCTTTAGGCTGATGGATTTGTATTTAATTTTTTGAAGCTGTTGTGGATGGAATTGTTTTCCAGATATTTTTTCTCAGTGGGTTTACTGTTGACGTATGTCAATTGCTTTGGGTTGAATTTTTATCTTGACACTTTGCTGAATTTATCAGATTTAAAAGTCTTCATGCATATATATGTTCTTTTCTTTCTTTTTGTGTGTTTATTCAGGATAGATAACTACGTTACTAATCTCTGTTCATCAAAAAGACAGTTTGTATTTTCAATGTCTGATTATTTGATCATTTTTATGCCTAAATTTTGTAATCTGGACAACTATTTTCAAGCTAACAATATGCTGTATATTACCTAGTGTTAATTTCCTATTGCTTTTTTTTAAATTCTTTTTTTAAAATTAATTTGTTATCTTTTTTGCTTGCTTGTTTTTAAAATTAAAACAAACAAAACAGTCATCATGTGTAGCGCTTTGGGGCTTCTGTGTAAAGAATCACATCATCAGCAAAGAAGGGTAATTTAAACGCTTCCTTCATATTCATAAAGTTTCACTTCCATCTTTTGTCTGTTTAGTCTTTTATAAGGTTCAAGTTCTACATCATGCAGGAAGATTAAGAGAGGATGCCCTTGTCTCATTCATGGTGGTAGACAAAATGCTTTTAACAAAGGTGCCAAAAATATATTCTGGGAAAAAAGACAGCTTCTTAAACAAATGGTGCTAGAGAGACTGGATGTCTATATGGGAAGTTTGAAAATAGGTCCTTATCTCCCACCTATATTAAGTTGAAAAACCTAGAAATAAACCCAGGTTGTTGGCAACTCTTTGCTGGCTACTATTCTAATGGAGACTTAGTCTCTAAAATGTGCAGTGGATTTAAGCAATTAATCCCCCAAACTAAATAGCCCAACCAAAAATGGATATACTTCACAAAGAAGTACAAATGGCAAATAAGTATATGGAAAAATAATGTTCAACATCTTTAGCCATTAGGAAACTGCAAATCCAAACTAATTTGAACTATGTCTCATCCCGGTCTGAAATGGCTATCATCAGTGACACAAAAAGCAACTAATGATGATACAGATACAAAGAAACAAAGGTGTCACTACATTGTTGGTGACAATGGAAGCTAGGACAACCACACATATCAGCATGGAATGTTCTCAAAACACTAAGCATATAAATAGCATTTGATGCCATTGTAACTCTCCTGAACACATTCAGAAAATAATTAAAGGTAGTATTCATTTATGCCCACATTTACAGTGGTCCACTTCACTATAGCTGAGCTGTGGAAACAGCCTAGATGACATCCACAGATGAATAGGTAAAGGAAATGTCATATATATATATATATATATATATATATATATATATATATATCTTAATAAAACTGGTGCAACTGGAGACCAATATGTTAAGTGCAATCAACCAGAGTCAGAAAGTAAATTACCACATTTTCTCTTAATGAAAAATGCAATAAATAAAAAATGTATAAATGCATAAACATATAAATCAATATACAAACAAAGTAAAAGATGACAAGAAACCAGAGGAGAGATTTTTGGGTAGGAGAATGGGGGTTGGCAGAAGGGGGAAAATGTCAGAATGAGTAAACATTGTCAAGATTGTGTTAAAGCCTGTACCAGGACCCTGAACTCAAACTGCCCATTGTGTGGTATGAAACTTAGCCTTAGTATTTTTTAAAACTTTTAAAAATTAACAGTTGGCATAGATTTGAAAATAAAGTTATTTACCAAGAATATTTATAAGAGCAAACTGCCTGCTTGGCAGGCACAATGTCCTGAGTTTGATGACTGGTACAAAAAAATAGTAATAATAATAAAATAAAATTTAAAAACCTCATGAGAAAAACCTATGCAACATGTCAGGGAACACTAAAGTGAAAAGTGGGTATATGGAGAAGTTAATTAATGGGTCAAGCCAGAAAAAAAGGATTTAAAATATCTAGTTAGTTTTCATATATTCAAAGACAGATTGGGGAACAGAATGATCGGAAATACTGTAAAAAAAAATAGTCAATTTCTTAGAAATTAATAAAGGATGAAGGATTGATAGAAGTCATTCTATGATCTTACAGTGCATTAGTTCATTAAATAATGAGAATGATTGTGGCTTCTCTGTTAATGCCTAGGACAGCCACAGTGCTTCTCTCATGTTTTGAAGTTCCAGTCCACGTTCTGCAGGCTCCAACACTGAACTCACCGGTGGAAGGGACTGGGAGGCGGAAAGCTGTTGAAGTCCTGGCTGCTGGGAAACAGGAAGTCACCACAGGAGCCAAGGTGGGAGATAATCCCTTTCTGCTCAGGTCCCCAATGCTTCACTTCCTTCGACCAGCCTCCACCTCCAACAGCAAGACCGCACTAAGGCCCCGTGCTGCAACTGCCTGATAGACACGTGTGCTTGGGGGACCATTTTAGAGCAGAGCCATCGGGGCTGGGGGTTTAGCTCAGCAGCCTAAGTGCCTGCATGGCAAGCCTGAGGTCGTGAGTTCACAAAGACTTGCTTCCTCAAATCCTCTCTGAGGTATCTAGTTCAAAGCATATCTTTCTGTGAATCCTTTATCATTTTTTTTTTTGACTGTAGAAAAGAATCTTCCTTTTCTTTTTTCTTAAAGTTTCAATGAGAATAATTCTGGTAAAATCTAAGTATTATGTCTGTGGTGTATTAATTGCTTAAGTTACTTTACAGTTTTCCCTGGATCTTTGTCCTTTCCTCTTCAGCAACTACTCATATGTCTGCAAAATTCTCTCGTATTGGCCTATATGTGTAGAATAATTAATTTTCTTCCTGAGTAACTGATACTTCTCTGCTTCATTCAAATTAAGACAACTCGGCATTATCATGCAGTCTTTTAAGTTTAGTCATTGATTCACAGGCTTAGTTGAACACTAGAAAGCTGTGAAACTTTAAAATATTCATGAAGATACCCAGGCAGTATACCCATAGATTCTGATTTAATTAAGTTGGCATAGGGGCCAAATATTGATTTTTGTTTCAGTTAAAGACCATGCAAGATTTTATACTATATACCTTGAATGGAAAACATGGCTATATAGTTTCTAGGGGAAGAACAGAAATATTAACTGTCAGCCCTCTGAACTGTCATTTATACGTCACTATTTCTTCCTGGCTTTCTTTAATCCAGTCTCCTACCTCTTATTAATGCCAGTATCTTTTCACTAAAGATTCTGGTGTTTGCATTCAATGTGGAATTCTATGCTCTCACAACTTTGTCTTGTGCCTGGAAGCACGTGGAGTACATCTAGTCTCCACCGCCGTTTGCAGTCTTTTGAGGACCAAGAGAGGACTGAAACTTGACAGTATATTGCATACATCAAAATATTTTCATACATTTTTCTTTCTTGAGGAAATATCTCATTTATAGGTTTATTTCATGATGCAACTTCTTAAGTGTTCTCAATCTAGTGAAGGTATTTTGTTTGGTATATTCCTTGCTTCCCACTATAAACATTCAAGTTAAAATTGTGCATCTCCTTTGATTTGATCTTAAGAGTAGTAGATGCAATTTACCCTTAACTTTTTTTTAATGGTCAATTAGTAAGTTTAATTGTTCAGGTAAAATTGTTCAAATCAAAGACAAATAGGGAAGAGAGTCATGTAACTATTGAGTATCTTGTGGACCAATGATTCTTCCCACAGAGGGTTGGGATGGTGACTGCTGGCTTCTCAAGGGGATCCATACCTAATCCCCAATGTTTATACTTACGGTGTGGTTGCATTTGTTTTGCCTTCTGTGTTGATACGTTTGACTTTTAAATTCTACCAAGAACCACAGGAGTTCTTGTCAGGACATTCTCCAATTGCTTGCATCATGAGTCTAACAATTTGGTTGCCATGGTGAATTGTACTGCTGGCTTTCCTAAATGATGATTTAATCAGAAATGCAACTGGATTCAGCTTCTGAGATTCACAGTCCATGTTGATAGATGTCGAAATATAACAAGAATATTACTAGGTCTTCTTGGGTCAGTTGTGTTATTTCCAAGGTCTGACCTGGAGAACAGTTTCTGCCATGTTGCAAGAAACAGGGAACTACAAATAAGACTAAATATAAAATGGGCAAAGAATTGCATGAAAAATCTCACTAGATCATACATAGATAGGAATGAGGGGCCTCAGGTCGACTGTGTGAAAAACTACATGGTACATCTTATAACAAAACTTCCCATATTAAGCTGTGAACTTCTCTAATGGGTGTGATTACTTAGACATATCCCAGCTCAGAGGAAAAGGTCCAATTCGTCATATCATAAGCCACCTTTTTTATAGGGCATGAACTCACTTTCTGCCAGCTCTCCAATTTTCTACTCTTTGCTCAGAGTTCTTCGGAAAGTAGGCCTTCCAGAAGTAAAGGATGAGTCAGATGGTCAAGATTAAAGGAGAAAAAAATTACGTTTCAGGGCTCTGGGTGCACAATGGTGTACTCTATCAGTTATTTTAGCACACATTTGCTTTTCCAATCGTCTATAGCTGATAGAAATGATCAGCCTTGGTGAAACACTGAAAGATTTTTCTCAGGATAGACTATTCTCAAGAGGAGAACAAAAAATGTGCTTATAATCTACTTGTACCTGTCATGATTAGACATATTTGCAAATTTTGAAGTTTCTTAAATTGGCAAAGGCACAATGAAAACAGTATCTGAGACAGACAACATCTTCATAGAAAATAATTACGTCACTGATTGCAAAAGCTAGAAAAACAAACTGCAGCTCAAGTATAAAAGATTGAATGAAATTATCACTTAGAGTACATGTGGGAGGGAATTGGACTGCGAGAGGTAACAGAAAAAAATCTTACAAAAAGAAAGAAACAAAAGATACCTCCATGTTTAACATGGAGGCATGTGAGAAAAGAGCTGAAGTAACTCAAAAGTGTTTAAACCATATAAATGCATGGTGATTAATTTAACTATTATATAGCAACTCTAAGAGCTGTCTCTTAGTAGGAGCTCCGTATCCTCGTCTAAACACTCATAGTTTTATTCTATACATCTAAATATTCCAATCCATAGTAGTAGTGAACACTGTATAAACACATATACCTCAAGTGAATGAAAGATATCTCACCAGGAGAACACCATGGTGCTATCGTTCTCTTGTTTTATACATTTTTGCTCAATTAAGAAGGAATTTTTGTTTCCTTCTTCTGAGTTGCGGTCTTTCATCTTCTCTTTTTCTTAGGTCCCTTCATTGTGCTGCTTTCCTTGTGCTAAGTTGATGGTACAGACTACCAATGCGAAAATGCTTATTTTCAAACCGCTTCTTTGGGTATGAAATTCTGATCTGAGTTTTCACATGCTTCCCTGATCTGACTTTGACTATAGTCCCACAACAAAAGTTATCAGAGATCATACCTCAAAGTTTTCCAGATTGGCAAAAAGGAGTTGCAAAAGAAAATACAACATCAAAACAACTGCCAGAGGCTACAGAATAATTATATTTTCCCAACTTTATTCATATACCAATAAGTTTACTTCTTGCAATAATTTTTTTCAATAAATACATTTTGAAGGAGTGAGTACCATTTGGAAGGATGAAGAGGATGAGAAATGTATTATATGTGGGAGCAAGATTTGGCCTTATTTTATCTGCTTAGTTATTTGACCCAGACTGAAGATATAGTCCATGGCTTTTGCACTGAGCTAAACCCTCAGCCCTCCTGTGAAGTGATTAAGCTGACCACAATGGGCTTGACCTTGCAGGCCTGCTGCCTCAGCTTCCCAGAATACTTAGCTGTGCCACAGCTGTTAATTGTTTTTTAGAATTTTGTGCATAACAAATATGACAGACCGATATTAAAATAGTAGTGGTTTTCCCTAATATGAGAAACTCTGCTGCTGTTTTGAAATTGAAATTTCAAGTACAATTGAAATTCTTTTATCAATAGACTCCTCTTGTTTTTCAGAATCTGAATAAAGTTGATACATGAGGATAGTTCCATACGAGTTTCCCTAATATTAGATACCTCCAAAATGTGTATAGAATATATGATTTGCAAACATCTATCACTTTTTTCTAATTTAATGTAAATTTACAATTGAAAAGATAATGACTAATTTTCCAAAGATATTAACATTTGTCTAGTGTTATAATTCAAATGTTTTGATTGAGATGTCCATTTTGCTATTTGAAATCCTTCTGATATCTTTAAAGACTGACAAAAGAAGCAAATTTGTGATCTTGTGCTGATTCTGCTGTGAGGAATCCTTTAGAAGAAATGTAGCAGGGAGTCTGCATTAATCCAAGTAAGTGGCAAGTACACAGCAAAGTGAGGTCCAGTTCTAGGTGGACAGCAACTAGAGAAAAACCAATGTGCGAGAATCAGCATGTCACTGTTTTTTAGCATTGTAGAAACTCTCCTACTAAAACATAAGATCCAAAAAAAAGGACAAGGAATTAGTATATTTTAAACTCCTTATATTACCAAATACATTATCATGAACAGTTTAGAACATTCACACATGCTACATAATTGAATAAAATATAGCATTAGATTTTGATTGGTTTTATTCACATCTAGCATTTGATTTTTCATTAGTTTTATTCACATCCACCTAATATCCTTAAAGTACTGATGCATCCAACATATAGACATAGCTGGGTGAAGGACACTGTGGAAGAGGAGAGAAAGATGTAATGGAAGCATCAGTGGTACTTGGGAATATAACTAAGGGACACCGGATACAACGAGCCCCAGGGATACTAACTGCAGTTAGACCTACTTTAGAACTCTTCCCTGAGTCATTTGGCATTCTTACATCCAATGACATAATAATGGAAGCTGCTTGCATGTTTTCAAATGATAGCAAGAACTATGACATTTCATAGTTGAATATGTACGTAGAGTTTATGTAGACAGCTTGTGGACATACTCACTCAGCAGATGCTATATGTCTATATCATCCATGAAGCAATGAAGAGACAAAAATATATAAGACACTCTCCTTACACTAAAATGTTGTAATTCTAGTGGGAGAAGTAAACAAGAATTTCCAACGCAGATTTAATTCAGTCTTGAAGGATTAATTTGTTTTTAAATGTGTCTACATATAGCCTTATAATTTTTTCTAATGTGCCCCTAATCACTTTTAATTGAGCACTGAGCATGCAGGTGTCAATTTAAATGATGAGTATTGCCATAGTGGAGAGTATCATCAAGGGAGAAATTACATAAAAAAAGTTTCATCAGGTTGCTGTGGACATTTATAGTAACTTTGACATTGCATGGTGCTTGATAGGACTTCATCACAGAGTACAGCAATTGACTTTCCTATCTAAAAGGAAATTCAGAAATTAATCACATTACTTATTTCACAGAAGAAAAAACTTAAGATTAAGTACTTAAAATTAAGTACTTGTTGACCAAGCAAAATTACAGAATTTCCCAGCAACATAGTTAAATGTAGAATGCCATTTTTCACACACAATGAAATAGGTTTGAATACATACATAAGTAGATTGAAATAGGTATAGAAAGAAACAAATTCACCGAATTAAATTAGATGCACAATAACACTGTTCTCTTATACAGCAGGTTCCACTTTTATTGAATACCTAAATACCAGTGCCGTTCTCTTACTTGAGTTTGGAGGCCAATCAAACCACATTAAATGAACTTAAAATATTTTATGTTTTAATTATGAACATGTTGACTTGATATTTTCTCTTATAAATTTACATTTATTTTTCTGATAATGTGAGCTTTCAACAGAAACAAGACGTAAAGGTCACTAATGGACATTCAGTGACCCATGGAAAAATTAACACAATATATACATGGTACATTAGGTGATGAAATCAACTGAAAATTAAGGTAGCACTTATTGGCTCTAGATGCTAATAAATAGGACCTTAAAATATTAATGCATTAAACTTATAATAAAATTAAATCTCAATGTTAGTTTTTAGAAAAGAATGGTGTGCGCATATCATTAACATCTTCAAAAACATTATTCTGACTAGAAATACAAATGGAAAAAGGATAGATAAGGGGAGAATTAAGGCATTAAAGTTTAAGAAAATGCATCTGCTCTTCTTCCATGCACAAAATGCATGTGGCAGGGCATGGAGCAACAGCAATGCTTCTGGTAAATGGTTGACTGTGCATAACGGGGTTGTGGTGGGCTTTTTTTTTGGTGTGTGTGACAGGGTTTCACTGTACAGTTCAAGCTGGGTTGAACTCACTTTGTAGCCCAGACTGGCCTTGAATTCAAAGTGATCTTCCAGCCTCAGCCTCACAAGTGCTGGAATTTCAGGTGTGCACCACCACCCCTGGCATGGTGGCCTAATAAGTGGCCAGCTTGTGTAGAAACACCCAAGTGAACTGAATCAGCTTGGTGCTGGGAGTGGAAGACCCACTTTAGGGTTACTGCCAATACAGGAAAGGAGCAATGGAGGGGAAGACTGTATGCTACTGCTTTTCCTTGGAAGGAAGGGCCTTCTGCAGAATGCTGGAGACTTCTGCTGCAGTTCACCTATGGGGGCTGCCAGAGACTCCAAAATAGCACCTCATCTCCTCCTGCCCTTTGCCCTTGGACAAGCAGAGGGTGCTGAGTGTCTGGCCTGCTGTTCTCTTCTGAGCTCTGCTCTTTACCTTCACTTGGACGTCATCTCCTAGCTCCTGGCACAGACTCTCCAGCCTTCAGCGCCAGTCCTGGGGACCTTCAGCCTTCCATCGCAGACTCCTGGATTTTCTGATGTTGACTCATAGAGGGCCTTGCTGTGGGCTCCAGGTCCTAGGCTGTCTTCCTCGATCTCCAGCATCCAGACAGACCTCTTGTACTCGTGTGCACTTGTCTTTTGGGTGAATATTTTAAAACAATCCAATGCTCCCTGTATTGACTCTATTCCCTTGAAACCCTTACTACATGGGCAGAGATACACACCCGTCAATGTAGTGTATATACGGTAACCTATCCTATTTGCTTCCTCAACACATTATGGTGGTTAAATGAATTTCCCTGAGTACTAACTTTATACTGACCACATGACAACTGCAGAGAGAACGATCTGCCCAATGCCTTCTCAAACAGTTATACATACAAATTTATGGAAATAAATCGCGAATGCATTAATCTTTTTATTCTTTAATTGCCAAAAGTATTTTTTGACCTGCCCCTCAAAACTTTGTCAGATATCAGTGGCACAAATGAAAACTGTGCCTTCCATACCTAAAACAGTTTTGTATGGCAGAGTGGGCAGGATATCAAACAAGTGAAAAATACAACACAACAAGTTGATTATTATAGAAGAATCATATACAGAATGTAGCCTAACAAAGAGAAAGAAATCCGGAGTCAAGGCAGTAGAGTTATATTTTGAGTTGAACCCAGGAGGATTTGACATAGTTGGTCAGGATGTTTAGAAGTTGTTCCAGTTAGAGAAGAATTTGTGTGAAGCAATGAGTACCTGAGTTAGCAAAAACTACAAATATTAAAGTTTTCCCATAGGATCACTTACGATTTGATAAGCGTTTTAGGTCCCAAGTAACTCATCACATTTGTCCGTAGAAACCAAATCATGTTTCTGGACCTAAAAGCAGTAACTCAGCTCCTGCATCATCATGGCCCCTAGCAGAGCCGTATCCTGTGAGCCTCTGATTGGGCATCAGCTGGTGCCTATAGATAAATCCAGTAGAAGTTTGTTGCCACTGCTCTAAACGCCCGTATGTTTAAATTGCTGATAGAGAAATAGGGAAACTCTCTTTTAAAAGGATAGTCTATCAGAACTGTGCCTTAAAATGTATTTACTGTAACAGCCAAAATTAAAAATAAAATATATTTTAAACAAGGAAGACAATAATGAGACACTAGGGTTTCTCTCTCTCTCTCTCTCTCTCTCTCTCTCTCTCTCTCTCTCTCTCTCTCCCTCTCCCTCTCTCCCATTCTTTTTGTGTCCAGGTTAAACAAATAGCTTTCAAGGCATATAATATGTCACTTTGCTGATTTATTAAAAAAACTGAAATGATTGAGTTTTGCTGGATTAGGGTGGTGACAGAGAGCCTGGAAAGGCGCCATGTTGGTCTCACTGTCAAGATCCTTGCTGGGAGGGTACAGGCATGGATTTATTTTATACTCCAGTGACTTCTAGACAAAGCCAAGTAGTGGATTCCTTAAATCATGTTCTTTTTCTTCTTCCTTCCTCTCCCCTTTTCTCTTCTTTGCATTATACCATGAAATATTGCTGTAATAATCTCATAACACAAATTTCAAGCTGACTTTGCTGGTAAAAAATAAGCATCCCTGTACCATATGGGTGCACATTAACTCCTTATAGAAGTAACACAGTAAGAACTGCCACGTTTACCACGATCAGCTCTTTCCATGTTTTTGCTGATTCCTTAGTTACATGTGCACTCATTTATCATCTGCTTGCTCTTTCAAGTAGGTGCCAAAGGTTAAAGAAAAGATAAGGTGAAAAGATTTTAAAATTGAGAAACCTCAATCAATTTTTTCTTAAAAAATGTGAAAAAGTTCATCCTTAGTTTTATTTGCTTGTTCGATTTAATCAAACACCAATATTTTATTTTTCAAACTTTAGAACATTGTCCCTTTATATCCATATTATAATATGGAAATTTTCATTTCAATATTTCAATTAAAACTTTTAATGATATAACCACTATTTGAGGTGTATCTTACTTAAATAAAGTTTTCAGTGAATAGTCTGGATTTTAAAAAAGAATTTATTTATAGATTCAGTTGTAGAAATAATGCTTACGTTTCTTAGAGGACATTAGGACCACAGAAAACCTTGTAGCAGCATGTTAAAAGTTCTGCCATCTAACTAATAAGGTTCTTTAAAGGGTTCAGTATCTTAAAAAATTTAAAATAGGCTACACAGAATAATGCTGATACAATATATGTACATATATATTTATATATTATATATATACTTTATATATATATATTTTATATATATAAAAATAAATATACATATTTTTATATATTATATATGATATATTTGTATATATAAAATATAAAATATAATATATAGTATATTATATAATATATATTTATATATTTTATATATATAAATATGTATGCTGATAGATAGCTGGCAAATATCCCTCTAATACATATAATATATAAGCAAATGTGATTAATCTACATATATTAGCCAGATATCTATCAGTCATATACACACACATATATATATATATATATATGACTTCATTTAACATGGTCATGAAAAATACACATGGATTTATAAACATATGTATTTAATGAAAGATATTTTGAAAATCCTGAGACCAATTCCTTATTTGTTTTAAAAGAACCTGTTTAGAAAATGGCCTCCAAATTAATAGGTTTATGACATTCTTTTGAGTTCACTCAGTAATTCATTCAGTCATTATTTACCACATTCGTTTGGTTGTCTACAGAGCACATGTTTTCAGGGAACTTGCAGACTGGGTGTTTCATTTGCATAAGCAGGTATCTCCAGGAACTGAAACAAAGGAAAAATGTGATGAGGGATTATAGTCAAAAGAATCATAATGAAGGTTCATTAATATAAACAAGAACAGATTACAGACTTTTTTATATGGCTTGTTTACTTATATTTTTATTACGTATTATTAATGGATCAAGATAAAGTATATCAACATGGTATTCACTGAAAAAATTAAAGAAGAATTCATCTATATTCCTGGTTAGAGGACATAGATGAACTAGATAATCTAGCATTTATTTCATTATTACACAGTGTCTTCAAATTTTCAAGTGGATTGTGCTATTAAATTTTTTTGCTTAAATTAATTTATCATTAGGATATTTCTGATTAAAAATTATATTTTAAATTATTTTTCAAAAATTTACCAATAAGTAAAATAAAAAGCATAATGAAGATTTATTGATTTTAAAAATAATATACTTGCCAATAATACTGGTCATTTTTGCCACATAGAAAGTTTTTGTAGACATTGATATTTTATCTTTGGTACTCTAAAAGAGAGGTACTATGGTATCTATTTTACAGATCCAGGTAGGAAATTGCAATTTCAATCATTCTAAGGAGTTGATCAAGTTTTGTAGGAAGTTAAAAGTCAGAATTGACAGCTTAGATGTATTATTTGATTCTAACTCCACATTTAACTGCTTTATTGTAATGTATTGTACTGTAATGGTTATAACAAAAAAGTTAGAAAACTATATATTTATTTTATTTCAACAGCAATAAAGCTAGTGCAATGCAATAGATATGCTGCTGGTAAAATGTTAGGAAAATCATTCCCAGTATATTATACATGGTATGTTTAGTAGAAGCCATTAACATGTGACGCACATTGTGGAATTTAAGGAATGAGATATTATTCATAGGACCTGTGAGAAGTGCAGAAAAAAGAAAATTAGCTAGATAGATAAACAAGAGTCTCCATTACATAGACCAGATGTTGAAAGAGACTTTACTTATTAGTGAAGGGTGACTTTAAAAAGTGTGTGTGCTTTCATGGGGGAGAATTTAGAGGGGGAAACTCACAAAAATGTTGAGGGAATGAAACGGGAGTGGCAGCTGTCAGGTGTAGGATGAGCAGAAAAGCTGGGGGTGAGTGTGGTGGTATGAACATATTTTATTATGAAGGGTGTGAAGAAAAAAGTGGTTCACAAAGGAAACGTGTAGAAAGTCCATTGCTTTTTTAAAATGAAGTATATGAACTCATCTCTACAGTTGTCCTTAGGTTATTGTAGTCATTTTAGAAAGTTACTGTAATTTATTTTTCTTGAGATGGAATTTTAGATGGCTTCCACTGGTGCTTTCTTGACTTTCACTGGAAGAATTCTGATCACCAGATACAATATACTTAAAGGAACATCACCTGGTATTTAACGTGTTATAAGGCATGAAAATGGCAATTTAGACCTAGAAGTTACATGCTACAATGTCCATGACTTGAGAATATTTTCCTTATACTCACTTCTCTTTCTGAAGTGAAAGATAGCTGAAAATAGTGTAGGTTTGCCTAGCATTAGGGGTGGAAACACAGAAGGGCAGAGTTTTCTTGCTCTTTGCTTAAAAGGGTGTTTTATTTGTGCTGATGGAAATATGAGGTGGTGATGACTGTACAATTCAGTAAATAAACTAAAACGTTTAACTTTAATTGATTGAACTTTATGGTACACAAATTATATCTCAATAAAGCTGAGGAAAAAGGAGAAGAAAAAGAAGTAACTGCAACTGTTTTAAGTCAAATGATACTGACTTAGAAACTTAAATCACCTGCTGGTGAGCGAATTTGCCTTTTCAAAAAGCTTCCTAAGCTCATGACTCCAGGGAGAACATAATTAATGTTAATGGAGAAACTTTCCAGAAAATGCAACTGTAATTTTTTGAAAAGCTCTTCAATTCTTCTTCTCTGCTATCAAATGGTCTTGAAATAATTGTCTCAAAGTATAACCATAATCTACACTCATGTAATTTTCTCTTAGCGTAACAGAAAAATGAAGAGCAAAAGACTCCTAAGGAAGTTTTCCAGTGTGATTACAGTTGACCTAGTATTATGGATTTGAGTTTTCAGATTGACTTTTCACCCCCAATTAATTGTTTTCATAAATTCTCCATAATGGACTTTTATAATCTATTTTTTATTCAATACATACTAAGCTGTCAAATTTATGCATACAGTAAAAAGCTTGTTCCCTATTATAATGGAATCTATGAAATAGAAAACCAAGCACATGAAGATAAATATTTAAGCAAATACTGATTCAACATAGCATTTGGTAGCTAAATATGATCTATAAACACATATAATCTTATCTCCATTTTCACCTTCTTCTAAATATTTTTATACTTTTATATACATATAAATATGCATAAGCACATATGTATACCTAGTAATACATATTTGCATTTTAAACTGTTTTAAACATTACTTTAAAGTAAATCTTTGTGGAGTAATTCATTAATCATATTCAAGGATAGTGAAAATCAAATTAACTGACCCTCAACTCTCCTTATAATAATACTAAAAGTTTTATTTTATATATAAATAAGCTCAGAATATATCTGATAGGAAAATAGATTTTCTGAAACTTAATATTTATACTAGGGCAGGGCTGCATAGCACCCAGAATTTGAAGAAAAGCATCTTGAGATTGAATTGAACTCAGATAGTGTTCAACTTCAGCCTGCTGATGTACAAAATGTGAGTAATGGTTTAACCGGAAAATTTTTTGTGACAAATAAGTTAAATAATATACTTACCAAATAGTGCTATTAAATATGTACACAAATAGATGCAACTACATTAGATATTCAAATTTATGCAAAACATTTGTGACTGGGATAAAAATTACTATTGCTTGGAACAAACTATTTCAGGAAATTAGAAGTAAATCCTTCCTCTCCTTTATTCCACGGAATATAGTGTTTTCTTCTCAGAATCATCATCTGAAGTTTTGCAAAAAATGCTCAGGGTTTCCAGTGAAGTAACCGTTTATAGTGCTCCCTAAAATACAGAAGGATTACAGTAGCAAGAAGCTTGCTAAGTTTCATTCATCAGATATAGGTAGCCAAAAATAGATCCTTGAGAAATGTAATTGCATTTTTCATTTTGCAAAATCAGGACTGGCCTTATAACTTCTCAAATTAAATACGTTAGAAACAATTTTTGTGTCGAATTTTGGCCTACACTTTTAAAAAACTGGCAGTTTCCATTTTCTTTCTTTTATCACCTAGGCAGCATTCTATGAAGAAATCCGGGCAGCCTTTAAGATGCCCGTGTAACAGACTATTGAGGTTCCCCATCTCACCACCCCACCACCCCACCACCCCACCACCCCACCTCAGCCGTCACCGAAGGCCAACATTAGCCGGAAATCTTCACGTGAATGAGGAATTTTCAAATCGGCCCTGAGCACCTATCTAAAGGATATCTTTGGAACAATGAAGAAGGTCTACTTACAAGTCCTGACTCTTGCAGAATCGCAAAGAAAGAAAATGAATTTTAAACCATCACATTTTGGTGTCACTTGTCATGTAGTGACTGATAACTACATTTTAAACTAAGAAACAATATTTCTAGGGCTTAATAATGTCATGGAAGGTCTTTCCTCAATCCATTAAGAACTTCTAAACATTTGTGTTAAAAGACCTTGCAAGGATTTATTGTAATTATTTACTTATAATACTTTAAAATTAATGTACCTGAATCCCTCAACAGATTAGTTTTGAGCCCTTATGTCCCTAATGGTCTTTGATACTTTGTAAACATGAATGAGTACTCTCTGAATGGTTTCTTAAGAATTAGTGTCTTCTTAATTACTTAAGAAAAAAAAACCTGTGATACCAACAGCTTAAAAATATACACCAATAGATTAAAATAAGAGTATTTACTTAGAAAAAGGGTGCTGATCATGTGATGAAAATAGAGCATTAGAGTCTTCATTAATTTATGTACTACAGATGTTAGAAGAAACGAGCTAAATCTGAAAGAACAATAGATCTTTTAGACAAAGCAAAGCTAACTACAATTCTTTTTTTAGTGACATCCTACAAAATATTTGTTTTAAGCAGTGAACACCAAATTCCTTAGGATTTTTTTGAACTTAAGTAACAACAGGTACCTTATAATTAGTAGCAGAGTCTGTACACTGAGTTATTACAATGTGCTGTCATCTAGTCGGTGCAAACCACCGTGTGTTAGGAGGCTGGAATAATTAGACACCAGATGGTGATATCAGCCCCATAGAGAATGCCTATGCATTATTCATGACAAGTGATTTTATTGCTGTTTTTATCCATTTGGTAACCATTATGGTGCTCTTGGACCTCAATCCATGACTCAAAGAAAAATTCTTTGGATTTGGAATTGTTCTGTTCTGAACAATTTGTAACATCACTTTGTCATATTCTGATTAGTTATCTCCCTACACAACTTACTGAATTTCTAAGAACCTATTATTTTCTGGCAGCACCTAAGCTTTTCCATTTTCCAGAGCATCTGAGCTTACTAGATATAATTTTAGGTTTCTGCCAGCAACATAAAGTTTAATAATAGTATCTTTGAAAATTGAATCTGATTTTTAATGATTGTAATGTCACAATCATTAAAAATCTGGGCTGAGATACTTTTAAAATGTCGTTAGTGGATATGTGCTTAATCATTTAATGTCTTTTCACCACTAAAAATATCTTTTATTTTCATTATAGATGTAATAAATTTGAAAGTGGAAAAGAGTTAGAATATATGGTGATTAGATAGTAGATTTCATTTATATTAGTAATCCCTCAATGGAGAGCTCAGCAGAAGAGTTATTTTCATTTGTTTTGGAGGTTTTAGTTTGTATCAGAAATCAAGGACACATGGTCTTCTAACCCTCACGCTCAGCATGACTGATCTATAGATTTAGTTCTTAAAATAAGCATTTAGTACTAAGCCTATGTTTAAAATAAATGTTCTAATAAAGTACTTATCCTAGGCAAGATGTTGTCAGTGGAACACAGACATTCAAAGAGACACAATACAGTATAAAGGGTTTAGGACCTATGATGCCTTTAGTATTCCATGATGCCTTTTAGGAATAAAATAATTTGCATTCATCTATTACTTCACTCTTTGGTGAAAGACTTAAGTCCTAAAGCAGGCAGTTGACAAGAAGTGGATGAGAAAAAGAAAAACTGAAATCCACACTAAGAAGCAAGGCTCGCCCTGATGGTGGCTGTAACACCTCCAGTTCCAAAAACACCAGTGACGATTAGAAGCTGGTGACTCACATCATGGCTCTGAGCACACGTGTGACTCAGGACCAGAGAAAATGAAGCAAATTGGGCCCAAGTTCCTTCACAGTAGGCTATGCTCCCACGGATGATGTGAAATAATGGCTCCATAGCAAAGTGCATGACCTGCAGTGTGCCTGGTACCCTGTGCCCATTATCAGGGACTTTATTTTTTTAATTTCAATTTCATAATATATTTATATTTGCAGAAATGTGAATTCTGAGTTCTAAGGAGCACACATTCAGTTATCATTGCTGCTATATCTTAAATTACTGTGGCATGTTTGTCAATAAATGAGTTAAAATTAACAATGTCTTATTTTAAATAAATAAAAGTAATAATGAACTGTTCAAATATGATTAGTTGCTTTACTAATGCTTTACTAATATCTTCTACCTGTTTCAAGAATATAGCTGAGTAATCACATTACATTCAGTAATCAAGTGTCCTTAAATCTTCTCTAGCAGATTTTAGAATATTCTTGCTTTTTAATTTGCTGTTAGTACACATTTGCAGTATGCAATGATCAGACTCCTCATGGAGGGTTGGCACATGTGCAAATCTTAACTCGTTTATTACCCCATTTACCTCCTCTTCCCCATCTTGCTACCCTTCCAAAGAGATGGCTCTCACTATATTTCCCATTATTTATATTTCATTTTATTGTTTATTTATATTTTGGTTTCTCATATAAGAGAAGCCATGTGATATTTAAGCTTTGGTATCTGATTTATTTCATTTAATGTTATGGCCCGAAGGTACGAAAATTTTTCTACAGGAGACTCAAGTTTATCACTCTTACGAGAGAGTAGTTCTCTAATGTGTATAAAATCATAATTTTCTTCAATCGTTTATCTGTTGATAGTCACCTCCAGGATTTAGGTATTGGAAATTTTGCTGCTATTAACATGGGTAAATAAGTATTATTATAATGTGATATATGCATCTCTTTTGGAAACAGACCTAAAAGGTTAAGAAAAAATGAAACAGAATTTCTCATTTTCATTATTTAAGGAATCTCCATATATTTTTCATAGTGTTTATATTAGTTTATATTCTCTCACAGCCATATCTGCATTATTATTATTTGATTTCTTGATTTTTGCCATTCTTTAGTAAGATGGAATCTCAGTGTTTTAATTAGCACTTTCTAATGGCCAGAGATACTGAATAACATTTCAGTTGCCTGTCTTTCATTAGGCTTTTTATTTTAGGGTGTCTAATTTTTTTGAATTCTTAACACATTCTAGATATTAGTTCTCTGTTGAGGAATATGTACGTATTTTTTTCTGTTCTTTAGATTATCTCCTAATTGTTCATTCTTTTCTTTGCTATGATAAAGGTTTTAATTTGATATAATTCTTTTTGTTAGATCTTGGTATGATTTCTTGTGCAGGTGAGGTTCTGTTTAGGAAATTCTTGCCTACACCTATGTCTTCAAGAGTTTTACCTACTTTGTATTCCAGCAGATTGAGTATTTTGGCTTTAAGATTCAGATCGCTGATCGGTTTTGTTTTTACCTTACTCCATGGTGAAAGACACGGTTCAATTCAGTCTTCTGCATGCAGGTAGCCATGTCGCCAGCGCCGTTTGTTAAAGAAGCTATCTTTCCTCCAGCATATTCTTTTCACCACTTTCCAAAGACCATGTAGTTGAATGTACCTGAACTTATTTTAAATTTGTATAGCAATTTTAGGCATTTTGACAACATTGACTATATCATGACCAATATTGGTTCTGCCTGTTGAGGAACAAGAGATATCTTTGCAGTTAGTTATGTCCTCTCTGTTCCGCCTTTTCAAAGTACTGCAGTTTTCACTGTAGAGATCTTCCACTTTTTTGATTAGTCTCTCCTATTTAATTTTTCTTAACAATTTGTAAATAGTATTGATGTCCAAATTGCTTTATCAATGAGTTTATTATTGAGGTACGGGAATGGAATTGATTCTTGTGTGTTGGCTGTGTATTCTTTTACTGACTTTGGTTTTAATATTAAGACATTTTGGTGGAATGTTAGTGATCTTCTATGTAATGAATCACATCATCTGCTTCTCATGTTAATTGGACTTCATTTTTTCCTGTACATATCCTTTTATTTATTTCTCTTAACATTGTTCTTGCTCACATTTCAAATACTATGGTGAACAAGAGTGGTCATAGTCCATATTCCTGTCTTGATCCTGATTTTAGAGAGAAAGCTTTCATCTTTTGCCCATTTCTTATAATGTTGGACACTGTTGTCCAACACACGGCTGTTGTCAGATTGAGATAAGGTCCTATACCTATTCTCTTCAAAATTTTTACCATGAATGATTGTTGGATTTTTTTGAAAGGCTTTTTCTATGTAAATTGAGATGGTAATGTGATTTCTGTCTTTGCGTCTGTTTAAGTGATAGATTACATTATTGATTTGCTTATGTTGAACTATCCTTGAATCCCTGGGATGAATCCTCCTTGGTCATGATATATGATCTTTCAATGATTTGTTGCATTTTTTTGCCAGCATTGTCTTAAGAATTTTGGCATTCATGTTAATTAAAGAGATTGATCTTAGTTCTCTTTTATTGGGTGGGTCCTTTGTTGGTTTTGAAATTAGATTATGTTGTACTAGTGCTGCCAGTGTGATTTCTAGGAAATGTCTAATTTCTTCTCTGATTTCTTCAGTGACTAAGTAATTGCTCAAAAGAGTATTGTTTAATTTTTATGGCTTGCAAATGTTTTTCTGGTTCTTTTTGCATTTCTCTTGAAATACCTAATTTCATTGCTCTGTAATTTGATAATATGCATAGAATAATTTTGATTCTTTTGTATTTATTTAAGCATGCTTTTTGGGCTAGCATGTAGTCTATTTTAGAGACAGTGACACATGCTCCTGAAAAGAATGTATATTCTATTGTTCTTGGGTGGAAGACAGTGTAAATAACTACAGAATCAATTTGTGTGAAGTTTTGGTTCAAGTCCCATATTTCTTGATTTTTTGTCTAGTTGATCTTTACATGTGTAACAGTGGGGGATTGCAGTCTCTCACTGTCCTTCATGTCCAGAAAGCAGTATTTGTTTTATGGAGTTGTCAGTGCCAGTGTGTAAGTGTACATGTCTGTAATTGCTATTTCATTCTGGTGAATTGTTCCTTGAAATGATATGTAGTGACCTTTTTGCCTCTTCTCATCAGTTTTGGCTGAAATCCACTTTGCCTGAAATTAGTCTATATTCTTAGGCTTTTTTTGGGGGGGGGGATGTTCCTATTACATAGAATATATTCTCCAGGCTTTGATTTTTAAGCCTGTGAATTTCTGTTTAAATGAAATATATCTCCTGTGTACAACATGTTACTAGATTTTGCTTATTGATCCATTCTGCCAATCTCTGCCTTTTGATTTTAGAATTGAGGCATTCTCACCATGAGTTACTACTGAAAGTTACTGACTTATTCCTGTCATTATATAATTTCCTTTATTTATTTATTTTTTTTGCATAGCTCATCTCTTTGTGGTATTCATTGTATAGACTTTTTGGTGCTATGTGCTTCATTGTCTCTTTCTAGGATATTCTTGAGAATTTTTGTTTTGGTAGTACTGGTTTGGATGTCATGATTTAGTGGAGGTGCTCTTTGTCATAGAAATTCCAGATTTGTCCACTAATTTTGAAAAATATTTATGCAAGACACGTTAGTCTGTTGAACATTGTTTTCTTTTAGTGCTTGAAATACTTTAAACTCTCCTATGTAAGGTCTTGTATAAGGACCTGTATAAGTTATAAGCCTGCCGTGATTATAGTAGGTTTAACTGTATAACTGATCTGTTGCTTTTCTCAAATATTTTTAACATTCATTCTGTATGGACTTCTGTGATTTTGAGCATGGTGTGTTGTGGAGGGCTTGTTTTTTTAATCATGGTTTTATATTGTTCTCTATTCCTCACATATTTGTATGCTCAAATTTTCTTTATATTGGAAAAGTTTTCTACTATTATTTCCATAAATAGTTTTTTATGCCATTTGTACTGTCTTCTGATTCTTATTGATAGTAACTAAGATTAGTCTTGCTATTTCATCTCCCAACTGTTGGATCCATTTTAGTTTTCTCTTGTTTCCAAGGTTTCTCTGAATAAGTGGTCTCTAAAAGTGGTCTTATAATTATAGTTTTGACACTTTGTCTTCACTTTGATTTCTTCTGCTGCCCAAAATTTCAAAAGAAATTGTCAATTTTGTAGATTTCTGTTTGGAACATTTTCATGAATTATTATTCTTTGTTAGGTTGGCCATTGATGTTTAGTATCACTTTTGATTGGCTCAGATAGGTTTCTATTTGTGTCTTCTATAAACTCCCTGATCATGCTTTATTAATCAATTATCTCTTTAACTATATATTCTTGGAGCTAGTTGAACACCTTAGTAATATATTTTTTAATTCTCTGTTATCTTTTCAAATAATTTCACTGTAGATTTTGCTCTCCTCGCCTCTGATGTCCCATGGAAATACTTAGGAAATACTGGGGAGATTTGGAGGCATTTTCTTGCCTTCTCTCATGCTTGAGTTTTTGGTTTGTTTACTTTTTTTGTGCTGAAGCTGTAGGAACATAGAGTGGAAAAACTCTGTGGCTGCTATGGGCAGTCTGTTTAGTACCCACTTGTGAAGAAGCTTTCTGGGTATGAGTAACTATAGTCCTTTGCCTCTGTCCCAAGATCAGACCCCTCTATTAATATGGGAGAAGAGGATGTAATGAAGTTTGCCCAGGACCCGTTTCTCTGCGAATAGATTGCAGTGATATTAATGACACAAAGGTAATACAGGTATTGGAATACAGAGAAAATCTATTAATAGCAACAAGTATGCCACCCTAGCAATAGCAAGTAATCAGTAGCAATGCCATCATCTTACTAAAACTGCCTATTGACCTGCATAAGAAATAATAATGTACCTCCCACAAGCACAGAAAATAGGTCTATGATTATGGTATAAACACAAACAAAAAACAATTGACTGAATGCAACATCTGTACCTCTATTAGCAATAGACAAGAGCCCAGAAGTAATAGCATAGAGTTAAATAACTATCCGAAGATCAATAAAGATTAATGATTGTACTAGTGAAAACATAAGGAGTTGGAAATGGAAGAATGAAAGAAGAAAAATTTGAACAATTAATGGATAAAGAGGAAAGAAAAATGAGACAAAGGAGCAGAAGACTATTAATATAATTAGATAAAACTACAAGAATACAAGAAAAAGAAAAATGATGAGAAAAACATATACAGAATAAGAAAGAAAAATTTACAAGAAGATAAAAAAAGGAAATTTCCAAATTTCAATAAAGTAGTAGGGGAGAAAGAGAATAAAATGAGTCCAAAAAGATAAAAAGTCCTCTGTAAATTTGAATAACAGGTTTCATCCCTGGATTTACAGTTTAATTAACACATTGTATTTTGCTTGTTTTGTTTTGTTTTGTTTTTTGCAACATCACTTCTAATTTCTTATATACCTCTGGGAGCTTTTAGTTGCCACCCAGTATTTCTATGTATTTCTATGTATTTCTATGTAGCTGTATAATTAGAAAGTAGTTTTAACTTTTGTGACAAAAAAGTCAAAATAGGAGTTATTTAAGTGACACAAATCTTTATCTCTTTTATAAAAGTTTCACTGGATGGCTAAGGACCTCACTGCATCACCAAAATCAACAGGTACCTATGATTCATTCATGTGTTTTATCTATCATCTTTTTTTCTGTCTCATGGAACAAAATGGTTATCTCTATCACCGCTATCAAACCACATTACAAAGAGAAGAAAGTAGAGAAATAAGCTTAAAGCTTACAAATCATGCAGACTTTATTTTGTACTTGCAGCTAATTGGCCTAATCTTTGTCATAGAAGGACCCTCGATGAGAAAACCATCAAACAATAATCATTAACCGATGTCTGTATTTAGTTTTGAGAATATTTTAACAGCATTTTAATTTTAAGAGTAGGTGAAAAGGGATCATTAGGTAATATCAACAATATCAAATTGATATTCCTATCTTCCTCGGGCTTCTCAAAACTTAGCTGCTGTCAATGATGCCAAGTTAGTCAACTTTAAACATATTATTTCTTTGTACATTTCTAACTTTCCCCAAAAGCATCAAGGGCATGAATAATTTTTGCAGTTTTGATAAATATTGCTAAATGGTGTTTTAGAGATTTGGGTAAAAGATGACATACTGACAGTGTATGAGCAGCTCCAAACATTATTTTAATTCTTAAATTGCTCTAGTCTCTCTAAAAGATTACACATATGTGGTCATTATTATGTTTTGCATTATATTATTAGTTCAAGAGTTTTCACTAGTTTTTATTTTTTCCCACTGCTTTCTTATTTCTCTGTGTTTGGATGTTTGTTCTTTCAGTATTTTTATTTTGATTTATAAATCTCTGATGTATGTAACTTGAAAAGAGTATGATATCATATACTTGTGTATCAGTGTATAACTTTCTTGTTAATTTGTTGATATTTATCAGGAATGTTACAATACTAAAAGGTAAGTTCTATTATTAATTCTATTTTTGTTTTTTTTTTCAGAAAATCCATTAGAAGTAGTCATGAATATTTGTGTATAACATTATTGATGTAATTAAAAATATTTTATACTAAGAGTATAAAAATGGGTAAACTATTGATTTCTGTGTTGATTTATCTATTGACCATGGAAAATGTGTTTCAAAAATATGACAGTAATTCACAATTTCCTTTGTGATATAAAATATTCGAATGCCAGTAAAAATATTTTTAACATCATGGTATTGAGTGCAGATAATTGTGTAATTAAAATAATTTTAGTAATAAATCCTTTCTTATTGAATAATTAAAATTATATCAGTAATAAAATATTTATTTATATAATGGGCATTATTTTAAAGTACTTTAAATTATTATCATGTCAAGTTTAACAAATGAAAAGGTTTTAGTGAAAAATTTATGTTCAGTGGCAGGAAGAGGATAGAAAGTCACATTGTCAGGGGACTGATTTTCCCGGAGAAACCTATTACCCATAAATATTGAGAACACATAAATCTTTAGTAATATAATATCGGATACTTGATATTTATTATTTTTAAACTTTCTAGTCAACTACATAGATTTAAATTTTTGCCAAATCTGTTTTTGTGAGGCTACAGAAATATGGGTGTATAAGGAAGCAAATTTTTCTTTGTCCTAATTGAAAACTACATTTCCCCATGTAACATTAAATTGTCCCACAAGATCTGTGATTTCTATTATAAAAATAAATAATGCTATTTAAAAAATACCAAAGGTATGTAAACTGTAAATTCTAAGAGCATTTAATCATTGCAAAGTCCATTGTGAATATTTTACTGAAACAATGTTTACTGAATTTGAAATTGGCAAATATAAATTTACAGTATTAAAATGACAGTACTCTAGTTTGTAATTGAACTATCAAACTACAATGCATAAGTAACAGGATGATTTTCATTTGTGAATGAAAGAAAACAGCCTTCTTAAGTTGACAAGTACTGAAATTAAATGACATTTCGCAGAATATATCATTTTTTAAACTGAGATGTTTTCATATTAATGTTGAAGAAAAATAATTTCCAGAGAATAAAATCATAGGTGTGAATTTATCTGTAGATGACTGTTTATTGTTCTTATATATTATTCTTATATGTATATGATTGTACATATATATCTGTGCCTTTATATTTTGTTTCCTGGAATAATTATGATTACTTAATAATCATAATTAGGATTAGGAAGATAGTCAAATTATAAAAATACTGCCTTCAAATACCCTCAACAATATGATTTAGAATCATATCACCCTTAAGTACTTTTCCAAATACCTGTTTCATTTATCACTTGTAAATAGCATATATATTTTCCTGACCAATTTTTAACTTTGGAATCTTTATCCTCCTACCTCTATAATTCATTGCCTTCTTTACACACACACACACACACACACACACACACACACACACACACAGAGTTTTCTTGAGTTTTGCCTCTAGTAATATAATACTAACTTAGAAAGTTTTATAGATTTCAACGAATACTACATCTCTGTTTTTATTACTTAGAATGTTTTAAATTTTTATTCTTTGTAAACAAATTACATGACTAAATTAAAATAATAAAGTGAGCTTCCTTGACAGTTATTTTTCTAATCACATGAGATTTTTGTTATCATTCAGTGACCACCATTCAAAACCACCATATCATTCAAAACCACCATTTTGCCTTCAAGTTTCATGTGGTGTGAATAGTTTGCCTTATTTTTTAAATGTTTAAGGATGGTGATTCTATCTAATACCACTGAGAGGAACGTTCATTTTTATTTGACATCTTTACAAGCTATTAAAAGATCGTGAAAAGCTAAGATCCCTTCTGGATCTTAAGAACACTGCTAAAATTTAAACCCTCTGTCTCGCCCAAACCTTCTCATTGTGCAAAGTGATTTATAATAAAAATGGTGGCAATAAATGTATATTAGTAAAATGAATTTCTGCAGTGATTTATGTAATCTCCCTTATATTAAATCTCAAAGATATGCTTGGAACTAGAATTTGGAAACTCACTGTTTAAACACAACAGAAAGCCACAAAAAGAAACCATGATTTTGTCAATTTTTAGGACTTTTTGTATATGTTATATATATATTTTTTTCATTTTATTTGTATATGTTTCCAGTATGCAATGTTGCATTCATTGTGCTGACCCAATAAAAGTTCATACCACCTCTTAATTTTCTTTGTCCCCTTCCAGTCCCTTTCTTCTCCCTTCTCCCCTCTTGATTTCCTTCCCGCTTGTGAAACTTCTCTCTCCATGTTTCTTGTTCTCTTTCATTGTGCTCCTCAGTTTACTTAGATTTTAAGTTTCCATATAAAATAAGTTATGAAATATTTAAATTTGTGTTTCTCCTTTATTTAACTTAATATAATGGTCTTGAGTTACATCCATTTTCCTACAATGACTCCAGTTAACCCTTGATAGCAGAGCAATACTGCATTATGAATAACTATCATATTTGCTTTATCCATTCATCTGTTGATGGACAAATAGCTCACTTCATCATTTAGCCATGGTGACATGCTGCTCTGAGCATAGGCGTGTATGTGTCACTGTAATATGTCTTTCACTCTTTCAGGAAGACACTATACCTAGAAGGAGACTAGTTAGGTCTAATAAAACTCTTTTTTTTTTAATTTAAGAGAGAATAAAACAAAAGGGGGTAGTACAGAGCAGATCAGAAGAGGACAACATAGGCAACACAGTACTTTACATTAAGTCAACTGGAAATCAACAGTATCTTAACGCCATATCTCTAACTCTGCTATAGTTGAGCATAGTTTCAATTACAATAATATCAAACATAACACAATAGTATAAAGTCATGCATATAGTGAAAGAATTCCAGGGCTTTCTGAACCAAATAACAGAAAATGATCAATGAGTATTATAATATCTCATTTTTGATAAAAAAGAAAAAAATTTGTTTGAACTATCACAC